>CM064578.1:48857408-48969854 GCA_032716605.1 Paralithodes platypus | reverse complement strand
AATCCACTATTAATATAACGAGTACCTGGTGCACCATAGCCGGTACAGTGTACCCCTATGTCAATATTGTAAACTCCATACCGGTCATACCTCAAATAGCAAGTTAATGATATTGTGGCTCCAGACACTATCCACAACCCTCAGAACAATCCACTATTAATATAACGAGTACCTGGTGTACCATAACCGGTACAGTGTACCCCTATGTCAATATTGTGACCTCCATACCGGTCAGACCTCATCTAGCAAGCTAATTATATTTTGGCTCCAGACACTATCTACAACCCTCAACACATTCCACTATTAATATAACAAGTACCTGGTGTTACATAGCCGGTACAGTGTACCCCTATGTCAATATTGTGACCTCCATACCGGTCAGACCTCATATAGCAAGCTAATGATATTGTGGCTCCAGACACTATCTACAACCCTCAACACAATCCTCTATTAATATAACGAGTACCTGGTGTACCATAGCCGGTAGTGTGTACCTCTATATCAATATTGTGACCTCCATACCGGTCAGACCTCATGTAACAAGCTAATGATATTGTGGCTCCAGACACTATCTACAACCCTCAACACAGTCCACTATTAATATAACGAGTACCTGGTGTACCATAGCCAGTACAGTGTACCCCTATGTCAATATTGTGACCTCCATACCAGTCAGACGTCATATAGCAAGCTAATGATATTGTGACTCCAGACACTATCTACAACCCTCAATACAATCCACTATTAGTTATAACGAGTACCTGGTGTACCATAGCCGGTACAGTGTACCCCTATGTTAATATTGTGACCTGCATACCGGTCGGACCTCATATAGCAAGCTAATGATATTGTGGCTCCAGACACTATCTACAACCCTCAACAAAATCCACTATAATATAATGAGTACCTGGTGTACCATAGCCGCTACAGTGTACCCCTATGTCAATATTGCGACCTCCATACCGGGCAGACCTCATATATCAAGGTAATGATATTGTATCTCCAGACACTATCTACAACCCTCAACACAATCCTCTATTAATATAATGAGTACCTGGTGTACCAAAGCCGGTACAGTGTAACCCCATGTCAATATTGTGACCTCCTTACTGGTCAGACCTAGTAGAGCCTGCTAATGATATTGTGGCTCCAGACACTATCTACAACCCTCAACACAATCCACTATTAATATAACGAGTACCTGGTGTACCATAGCCGGTACAATGTACCCCTATGTCAATATTGTGACCTCCATACTGGTCAGACCTCATAAAGCATGCTCCATACCGGTCAGACCTCATATAGCAAGCTAATGATATTTTGGCTCCAGACACTATCTACAACCCTCAACACAATCCTCTATTAATATAACGAGTACCTGGTGTACCATAGCCGGTACAGTGTACCCCTATGTCAATATTGTGACCTCTATACCGGTCAGAAATCATATAGCAAGCTAATGATATTGTGGCTCCAGACACTATCTACAACCCTCAACACCACCACTATTAATATAACGAGTACCTGGTGTACCATAGCCGGTACAGTGTACCCCTATGTCAATATTGTGACCTCCATGCCGGTCAGACCTCATATAGCAAGCTAATGATATTGTGGTTCCAGACACTATCCACATCCCTCAGCACAATCCACTAATAATATAGTGAGTACCTGGTGTACCATAGCCGGTACAGCGTACACCTATGTCAATATTGTGACCTCCATACCGGTCAGACCTCATATAGCAAGCTAATTATATCTTGGCTCCAGACACTATCTACAACCCTCAATACAATCCACTATTAATATAACGAGTACCTGGTGTACCATAGCCGGTACAGTGTACCCCTATGTCAATATTGTGACCTCCATACCGGTCAGATCTCAAATAGCAAGCTAATGATATTGTGGCTCCAGACACTATCTACAACCCTCTACACAACCACTATTAATATAACGAGTACCTGGTGTACCATAGCTGGTACAGTGTACCCCTATGTCAATATTGTGACCTCCATGACGGTCAGACCTCATATAGCAAGCTAATGATATTGTGGCTCCAGACACTATCTACAACCGTCAACACAATCCACTATTAATATAACGAGTACCTAGTGTACCATGGCCGGTACAGTGTACCCCTGTGACAATATTGTGACCTCCATACCGGTCAGACCTAATATTGCAAGCTAATGATATTGTGGCTCCAGATACTATCTACAACCCTCAACACAACCACTATTAATATAACGAGTACCTGGTGTACCATAGCCGGTACAGTGTACCCCTATGTCAATATTGTGACCTCCATACCGGTCAGAAATCATATAGCAAGCTAATGATATTGTGGCTCCAGACACTATCTACAACCCTCAACACCACCACTATTAATATAACGAGTACCTGGTGTACCATAGCTGGTACAATGTACCCCTATGTCAATATTGTGACCTCCATACTGGTCAGACCTCATAAAGCATGCTCCATACCGGTCAGACCTCATATAGCAAGCTAATGATATTTTGGCTCCAGACACTATCTACAACCCTCAACACAATCCTCTATTAATATAACGAATACCTGGTGTACCATAGCCGGTACAGTGTACCCCTATGTCAATATTGTGACCTCCATACCGGTCAGAAATCATATAGCAAGCTAATGATATTGTGGCTCCAGACACTATCTACAACCCTCAACACCACCACTATTAATATAACGAGTACCTGGTGTACCATAGCCGGTACAATGTACCCCTATGTCAATATTGTGACCTCCATACTGGTCAGACCTCATAAAGCATGCTCCATACCGGTCAGACCTCATATAGCAAGCTAATGATATTTTGGCTCCAGACACTATCTACAACCCTCAACACAATCCTCTATTAATATAACGAGTACCTGGTGTACCATAGCCGGTACAGTGTACCCCTATGTCAATATTGTGACCTCCATACCGGTCAGAAATCATATAGCAAGCTAATGATATTGTGGCTCCAGACACTATCTACAACCCTCAACACCACCACTATTAATATAACGAGTACCTGGTGTACCATAGCCGGTACAGTGTACCCCTATGTCAATATTGTGACCTCCATGCCGGTCAGACCTCATATAGCAAGCTAATGATATTGTGGCTCCAGACACTATCCACAACCCTCAGCACAATCCACTATTAATATAGTGAGTACCTGGTGTACCATAGCCGGTACAGCGTACCCCTATGTCAATATTGTGACCTCCATACCGGTCAGACCTCATATAGCAAGCTAATTATATCTTGGCTCCAGACACTATCTACAACCCTCAATACAATCCACTATTAATATAACGAGTACCTGGTGTACCATAGCCGGTACAGTGTACCCCTATGTCAATATTGTGACCTCCATACCGGTCAGATCTCAAATAGCAAGCTAATGATATTGTGGCTCCAGACACTATCTACAACCCTCAACACAACCACTATTAATATAACGAGTACCTGGTGTACCATAGCCGGTACAGTGTACCCCTATGTCAATATTGTGACCTCCATGACGGTCAGACCTCATATAGCAAGCTAATGATATTGTGGCTCCAGACACTATCTACAACCCTCAACACAATCCACTATTAATATAACGAGTACCTAGTGTACCATAGCCGGTACAGTGTACCCCTGTGACAATATTGTGACCTCCATACCGGTCAGACCTAATATAGCAAGCTAATGATATTGTGGCTCCAGACATTACCTGGTGTACCATTGATGGTACAGTGTAGTATGTACCCCTATGTAAATATTGTGACCTCCATACCGGTCAGACCTCATATAGCAAGCTAATGATATTGTGGCTCCAGACACTATCTACAACCCTCAACACAATCCACTATTATTATAACGAGTACCTGGTGTACCATAGCCAGTACAGTGTACCCATATGTCAATATTGTGACCTCCATACCGGTCAGACGTCATATAGCAAGCTAATGATATTGTGGCTCCAGACACTATCTACAACCCTCAATACAATCCACTATTAATATAACGAGTACCTGGTGTACCATAGCCGGTACAGTGTACCCCTATGTCAATATTGTGACCTCCATACCGGTCAGACCTCATTTAGCAAGCTAATGATATTGTGGCTCCAGATACTATCTACAACCCTCAACAAAATCCACTATTAATATAACGAGTACCAGGTGTACCATAGCCGGTTACAGTGTACCCCTATATCAATATTGTGACCTCCATACCGGTCAGACCTCATATAGCAAGCTAATGATATTGTGGCTCCAGACACTATCTACAATCCTCAACAAAATCCACTATTAATATAACGAGTACTTGGTGTACCATAGCCGGTACAGTGTACCCCTATGTCAATATTGTGACCTCCATACCGGTCAGACCTCATATAGCAAGCTAATGATATTGTGGCTCCAGACACTATCTACAACCCTCAACACAACCACTGTTAATATGACGAGTACCTGGTGTACCATAGCCGGTACAGTGTACCCCTATGTCAATATTGTGACCTCCATACCGGTCAGACCTCATATAGCAAGCTAATTATATCATGGCTCCAGACACTATCTACAACCCTCAACACATTCCACTATTAATATAACGAGTACCTGGTGTACCATATCCGGTACAGTGTACTCCTATGTCAATATTGTAACCTCCATACCGGTCAGATCTCATATAGCAAGCTAATGATATTGTGGCTCCAGACACTATCTACAACCCTCAACACAATCCACTATTAATATAAGCAGTACCTGGTGTACCATAGCCGGTACAGTGTACCCCTATGTCAATATTGTGACCTTAATACCGGTCAGACCTCATATAGCAACCTAATGATATTGTGGCTCCAGACACTATCCACAACCCTCAACACAATCCTCTATTAGTGTATCGAGTACCTGGTGTATCATAGCCGGTACAGTGTACCCCTATGTCAATATTGTGACCTCCACACCGGTCAGACCTCATATAGCAAGCTAATGATAGTGTGGCTCCTGACACTATCTACAACCCTCTACACAATCCACGATTAATATAACGAGTACCTGGTGTACAATAGCCGGTACAGTGTACCCCTATGTCAATATTGCGACCTCCATACCGGTCAGACCTCAAATAGCAAGCTAATGATATTGTGGCTTCAGACACTATCTACAACCCTCAACACAATCCACTATTAATATAACGAGTACCTGGTGTACCTAAGCCGGTACAGTGTAACCCTCTGTCAATATTGTGACCTCCTTACTGGTCGGACCTATTATAGCCTGCTAATGAGAGTCTGGCTCCAGACACTATCTACAACCCTCAACACAAACCACTATTAATATAACGAGTACCTGGTGTACCATAGCCGGTACAATGTACCCCTATGACAATATTGTGACCTCCATAATGGTCAGACCTCATATAGCAAGCTAATGATATTGTGGCTCCAGACACTATCTACAACCCTCAACACAATCCACTATTAATATAACGAGTACCTGGTGTACCATTGATGGTACAGTGTAGTATGTACCCCTATGTCAATATTGTGACCTTCATACCGGTTAGACCTCATATAGCAAGCTAATGATATTGTGGCTCCAGACACTATCTACAACCCTCAACACAATCCACTATTAATATAACGAGTACCTGGTGTACCATAGCCGGTACAGTGTACCCCTATGTCAATATTGTAAACTCCATAGCGGTCAGACCTCAAATAGCAAGTTAATGATATTGTGGCTCCAGACACTATCAACTCCCCTCAGCACAATCCACTATTAATATAACGAGTACCTGGTGTACCATAGCCGGTACAGTGTACCCCTATGTCAATATTGTGACCTCCATACCTGTCAGACCTCATATAGCAAGCTAATTTTATCTTGGCTCCAGACACTATCTACAACCCTCAACACATTCCACTATTAATATAACAAGTACCTGGTGTACCATAGCCGGTACAGTGTACCCCTATGTCAATATTGTGACCTCCATACCGGTCAGACCTCATATAGCAAGCTAATGATATTGTGGCTCCAGACACTATCTACAACCCTCAACACAATCCTCTATTAATTGTAGATTGATATAATATATATATGTATATATATATATATATATATATATATATATATATATATATAAATATACTGTATATGTATATATATATATATATATATATATATATATATATATATATATATATATCATTCGTATTTATGTATTTATCTAAGTTATGCCCCCTCCCTCCCCATTATACACCCTCCCCCTCTTCCCCCATATCATCTATATATATATATATAATTCGTGTTTATGTATTTATCTATCTTATGCCCCCCTCCCCCCCGGCCATTATACCCCCCCCCCCTCCCCCCATTATACCCCCCTCCCTCCCCTCCCCCCCTCGCCTCCCTCCCCCTCCCCCTCCCCCCATATATATATATATATCTATTTTTTTTTTTTTTATTTATTTTTTTTTTGGGTGGGGGAGCATGATATATATATATATATATATAATATATATATATATATATATATATATATATATATATATATATATATATATATATATATCTTCGTATTTATGTATTTATCTAAGTTATGCCCCCTCCCTCCCTCATTATACACCCTCCCCCTCTTCCCCCATTATACCTCCCTCCCCTCCCCCCCTCACCTCCCTCCCCCTCCCCCTCCCCCATATATATATATATATATATATATATTTTTTTTTTTTTTTTTTTTTTTTTTTTTTTTATTTATTTGGGTGGGGGGGGGGTTATTGTATTTTTATTTTATTTTATTTTTCTAATTGTAGATTGATATAATATATATATATGTAATTATATATATGTATATATGTGTATAATTATATATATATATATATATCTTTATCATTCCTTATTATGTATTTATTTAAGTTATGCCCCCTCCCTCCCCCATATACACCCTCTCCCTCTTCCCCCATTATACCCCCCTCCCCCCATATATATATATATATATATATATATATATATATATATATATATATAAAAAACAAATTGGGTGGAGGGTTATTTTTTGTATTTATATATT
This sequence comes from Paralithodes platypus, assembly GCA_032716605.1. Lineage (NCBI taxonomy): Eukaryota > Metazoa > Arthropoda > Malacostraca > Decapoda > Lithodidae > Paralithodes > Paralithodes platypus. The sequence continues at coordinate 48,962,762 of CM064578.1, read as the reverse complement.
TGTTTCTAATTGTAGATTGATATACTTATATATATATATATGTATATATTTTTTTGCTTTTTTTGGTTCTGTTGTGCATTTGTTGTATACCCCGCCCTCTCCCCCCTCCCATTACAGATCCGTTACACATCTAGCCAGCCATGGATAGAAAACGCCCCATATTGTTTTCTAATTGTAGATTGATATACTTATATATATATATATTTTTGTTTTTTATTTTTCTTGGTTCTGTTGTGCATTTGTTTTTATACCCCCCCCCCCTCCCATTACAGATCCGTTACACATCTAGCTTGCCATGGATAAAAAACGCCCCATCCCGGAGGACCAGCTGGCCTCCGTCCTCAACACCATCCTTGATATGAGCAGTAGCGAGAGCGAGAGCGAGGACGACATGGGATGCGAGGAAGAGGAGTGGACAGATGAGGCGGGTGAGACGGATGGAGATGAAGATGGTTTGACCAATTCTCCACCGCCCAGGGGGAAGAGGAGGAGGATCATCACATCAGCACCTCCACCTCCTCCACCAACTCCACCTCTACAAACTCCACCAACTCCACAACCTCCACCTCCAGTCCTCGCCCAACCTCACCACATCTCCTCATCACCCGTCCCCCTTCATCGCCACTGCTCATCATCACCCGTCGCACTACCTCGCCACTTCTCATCACCACCCGTCCCCCTAGCCCGTACATCACTCCACACCACCCCATCTCGCCACTGCTCATCATCACCCGTCGTCCTACCATCGCCACCTCTCATCAGCAGCCGTGCACCTAGCCCGTACATCACTCCACATCACCCCACCTCATCCATCCCCACCCGTCCTACCAGCACCCATCCTACCATCAACATCCACTCATGTACTCTCACCACAACCATCAACATCCTCTCATGTCGTCACACCATTCCCGAACTTCCACACATTCTATTCTTTTTCTTCTCCTCGTTCACCACTCAACCTGCATGGGGGTGCCTTGTTACCTCACGTAGAATCACCGGCCAGAAACATTTCAGACAGCCCCCGCATCCTGGCTCCACTCCTGCCGGTGGGTAGTCTGAACACCCCACCATCACATGTCCTGTCTCCCAGCGTAGCCCTCCCCCTCGCTGATCTCCTTGGGGAACAGCGGGGGCAGCGAGGCGCGCTACATGGCGTTTGTTCCGCCTGAACATCGCCAAATCAATGCACGATGAGATTGCTGCGGCAATCGATGAGGAGCTTCCACAGAGGCTTCCTCCTGCCCCACTTCATCCACCCACAGCACCTTCTCCATCACCCTCATCACATCCACCATCACCCACACGCCCTGACTCCACCACACCACCTTCTCCATCACCCTCATCACATCCACCATCACCCCCACCCCCTTCGTCTTCCGCAGAAGACGACCCCCCTCCCCCTCCCCGCCGAAAATCTGGGCCCGTGAAGGGCCGAGGTGGTAGGCCCAGGGGCCGCAGAGGTTACATACGTCGTCCAGGCGGACGACGTGGTGCTCTCCCAGCACGTGCACCTCCACGCCCCCCCACCGTGTATGCTGAGGATCACGAGTGGACGTCAGACCCGTTCACACCCAACGTTGATCCTTTCACTGGAACCCCTGGCTTGCGGGTTCCAGCACCAGTGACACCACTGCAGTGCTTCCAGCTCTTTTTTACAAGAGAACTGCTCAGGTTCCTGGTGAATGAGACCAACGCGTATGCCTTATTCGTTGGTTCTCTGTGGACATCGTTCAGTGAGGAGGACATGGCCAAATTCCTTGGTCTGTACTTCCTCATGGGTGTCAACAAACTCCCCACTGTGGGTCACTACTGGCTAAATGATGGAGTCCATAATTATCCAACGTTTCGCACGACCATGCAGGTCACCAAGTTCCAAGCCTTGCTGAGCAATTTTCACACGTTCAACAGCAAGGCAGTCATCAAGCAGACCAAAGACAGGCTAGTGAAGATCCGCACGGTGATGCGCTAACCTGCTTGCTCGCTTCAAGCTTGCCTACGTCCCGGAGAGGACGGTGTCCATCGACGAAGGCTGCCTTGGGTGGAAGGGTCGCCTTTCATTCAAGTACTACAACCCGATGAAGCCGAAGAAGTACGCTATCAAGCTGTACATCCTGGCAGAGTCCACGACTGGTTTCGTGTATGACTTTCAAGTCTACACTGGTATTGGTCAAACTCTCCAGAAAAACGGTTGAGGGTTTAACGGAGTCCCTGCAAGGCATGGGTTACAAGTTGTTCATGGACAACTTTTACAACTCAGTTGACCTGTGCCACCACATGCTCACACACCACCAGATCTATGTGTGTGGCACCCTGAGGCTTGCACGAGGGGCTCCGAAGCGGTTGCGCGACATTGCCCATGCATCGACACTGGAAGACGATGCAATTGAGGCGATGAACAACGGCACAACCCTAGTGATGCTTTGGAAAGACAAACGGATTGTCAACATGGTGTCCACCTTCCACGACCAGAGCACCATTCCAAAGCAGTCATTTGTCAAGAAGAAGGTACAAGGCAGGTGGCAGCGGACTCGTAAGAACATCATGAAGCCCGTTTGTGTTGACGACTACAACCGCCACATGGGTGGGGTGGATCATTTTGATCAGATGATCCAGTACTACCCCATCCAGCGAAGAACGGTCAAATGGACGAAGAAGATCGTATTCTACTTCATCCAAATGGCCCTCTTCAATGCCTTCGTACTCTTCAAGAAGTGCAACCCCCGCAGGAAGATGAATATGCTGGCGTTCCAGGAAAGCATAGTCCGTTCCTTGTTGCACTTCAACCCTGCAGAGTGGCCTTTGTCGGGGAGACGCAACCGGCGTGCACAGGATTTGCCAGAAGGTCAGTACGAGCCATGCACCCGTCTCAGGCGAGACAGGCGGCGTCGGCGGCAATCCTCCGGAAGCTCAGCTGGGTCGCCCCCACCGGACGACAATCCAGACTCCCCAGCCGCTCCTGCTGATGATCCTGGCACTCCTCCTGGTGCTCCTTCTGCTGGTGGAGGCGTTGGGGGAGCACTCTTTCATGACCCCCCCCCCTCACCAGGTCCAGATGCTGCTGCTGCTGCTGTTGCCGTCGGGGGAGCACTCGCTGAGAATGCACCCCAGGCGGCACCAGTATCGGACTCGGACGATGCTACTGATGATGAGGAGGAAGTGGATGACCTACCACTTGACCCCCCCGCACCAGTAGTACCGGGTGCAGCTGCTGCTGCTGGTGGCGCTCGGGCAGCACCCCTCATGGATGCCGCCTGGGTTCCACTAGTAATGGACGTTCAAGCTAGGGCTCAGGCACCAAGAGGCCGTCGGATAGGTCCTCTTAGAGGACGGGGTTCCAGGCCACGTCCTGTTGTACTGGACCATGACCGGTACAACAGGAACTTGGAACACGTTTTCGAGACTATCCCAGGCGGAAAGCGAAAGCGGTGCCGTGTGTGTTACAGGAGCCAAATTCGCAAGGACACGAGCTTTCGCTGCAGGTCTTGCCGCGTTAGCCTCTGCATCGATGTCAATGGTTGCTTTAACAAGTACCATCAATTCGATGCAGATGTCCTATAGCCAGGATCTTTGCACGATTCATTAATTCATTTATGCATTCTCCAATTCACCTTCATTATTCCTTTCCAATCACTATCACCCATTCATTCATTCAGTCTTTATGCATTCTTCCATTCACCTTCATCACCCTTTCATTCAGTCATTCAATCATTCAATAATTCATTCATTCATTCAATCATCACTTCCGAGGTTCGGGGCCCACCTTCATTCACCCACCTTCATTCACCCATCATCATCATCATCAATAATTCACCTTCATCACCCTTTCATTCAGTACTTCAATCATTCAATAATTCAATCATTCATTCAATCATCACTTCAGAGGTTCGGGGCCCACCTTCATTCACCCACCTTCATTCACCCATCATCATCATCATCATCAATAATTCACCTTCATCACCCTTTCATTCAGTCATTCAATCATTCAATCATTCATTCATTCATTCAATCATCACTTCCAAGGTTCGGGGCCCACCTTCATTCACTCATCATCACCATCACCATCATCATAAAAAAAAAAAAAAAAAAAAAAAAAAAAAAAAAAAAAAAAAAAAAACTACAATTTGCACTACAGTGGATATAGGCCTCCTGGGGAAACCACTCTAAAAAAATAACGAGTCCAGTGCAGTACCTCTTTGGGTGGCTTGGAAATTTGCACATATTTCTATGGTTTGACACCATATATATATATATATATATATATATATATATATATATATATATATATATATATATATAATATATATATAAATATATCCACACATACATTACCATTACCATTTACCAATCTTTATATTTTGTTTGACACCTTGTGTGTATATATATATATATATATATATATATATATATATATATATATATATATATATATACACATTACTTTCTTTTATTTGCATGTACAATAGAATTATTTCTGAATGTATTACCTGAAGATTACCTGGCTTTCTTATTTTGTTTTTTCAGTGTCAACCCAGGAGCCATTTCCCTTCTCGTTGGAAAGGGTTGTGACACAATTCAATTTGCACTAGAGTGGATATAGGCCAACTGGGGAAACCACTCTAAAAAAATAACGAGTCCAGTGCAGTACCTCTTTGGGTGGCTTGGAAATTTGCACATATTTCTCTGGTTTGACACCATATATATATATACACACAATCACACATTGATTTTACCATTATTTATTTTGACACCTTGTATATATATATATATATATATATATATATATATATATATATATCCACACACATACATTACCATTTACCATTCTTTATATTTTGTTTGACACCTTGTATATATATATGTATATATATATATATTTATATATATATATATATATATATATATATATATATATATATATATTACTTTATTTATTTTCGTGTACAATAGAATTATTTCTGAATTTATTACCTGAAGATAACCTGGCTTTCTTATTTTGTTTTTTCAGTGTCAACCCAGGAGCCATTTCCCTTCTCGTTGGAAAGGGTTGTAGCCCTACCAGGTAAGTAAAATTGGCAACCTTCATGACTGACATGTCTTCTATGAACATTATACAATTATTGGCAACACAAATTATATAAAAGTGTTGTATATTGTGGCAAAGATATACAACTGTATAAACATTCTCATATATTTTCATAACAATAACAATGCATGGAAACAATTGCGTATAGCTCACGAACCATTTACGCTATATTATTTTTATTTTCACCATTGGAAAGAGCACAATTTTCCGATTCCGGTGATATATACGGTTATATACGTATCCGACCAAATAAAGCAACCACGAGGTGGGGAACAGCTCGGAACCCGGCTAGCATCGCCCGAACAGAGACTGGTGAAGCGTAAATATTCGCATTTTGGCTCTTCATTTCAATATTCATAGCGCAAAAAGTATTTGTCCTAGGAACTTCTAGTTTGTTTTATACTCATCAGCATTATTTGCCGTATTCATTCAGCCTAAATTTAAAACCATACACTTCGTAGCAACGAAATAAATCGAAAATGTTATAAACCATATCAATCAAAATCATATATTTTTTTTTTTCGGTCACTGCATGGAAACAATTGTGCATAGCTCGCGAACCAATTACGCTATATTATTTTTGTTTTCACCATTGGAAAGAGCACAATTTTCCGATTCCGGTGATATATACAGTTATATACATATCCGAGCAAATAACGCAACCACGAGGTGGGGAACAGCTCGGAACCCGGCTACCATCGCCGGAACAGAGATGGGTGAAGCGTAAATATTCGCATTTTGGCTCTTAATTTCAAATATTCATAGCGCAAAAAGTATTTGTCCTAGGAACTTCTAGTTTGATTTATACTCATCAGCATTATTTGCCGAATTCATACAGCCTAAATTTAAAACCATACACTTCGTAGCAACGAAATAAATCGAAAATGTTATAAACCATATAAATCAAAATCATATATTTTTTGTTTTCGGTCACTGCTTGAGAACTATTGAAGATAAACAATTTCTGTTTTCAGATTTGGAAAGAGGAGAAAAAATACTATTATTTGAGCAAAAAAAAATATATGGTCATCACTCACAATTTAGAGCTAGGACGGTGTGAAGACAATTGCATGGGAAATAATTGTATTCCGGACTCATTTACACTTTCATATTTCGATTTATTTACATTTTGTTTTGTTTTATCATGTACTATAAATATTCCTCTTTCCACTGATATATGATACATCACAATAAACAGCATTCTGGTGGATGGAAATCGCGAAAAATGTAAGGCTTCGACAACACTCATGAGCCAAATTCAAGACCTAAAATACTTGTCAACCGCCTCCTCGGACTTATTGGAACATAATATGTCGCAAGGAGTTAATATAATTTCAAAGACTTTACCAAGAGTGGAAGTTATAGCTATTGGTCTGTAGTTTGATGGATCTGAAGAGGCACCTTTTTTAGGAACTGGATGGATGTTTGCTTCTTTCCAGGGCACTGGGAAGCATGAGGTATGAGTACACAGACGGACACATTTTGCCAATACAGGAGCGCTCGCTCATGTATTGGCAAGGAGCAATTCTTAAGTACTATTGGAGGAATTTCATCTGGACCAGGAGCCTTATCTACTGAGAGATTCTGCAAAATAGTTTTGACATGTCTGGTGTGGATCTTAAGTGAGGGAATTTCAGGCAAATTAAAATTAAGTACAGGGACATCTTGATTTATTTTATCTAAGGTTGAGTTGGTGGAGAACATATCCGCAAGAAGGGCTTAGCTTTACCTCGTGGGTCACTTACAAGATTGCCAGTCGGAGATTGTAATGGTGGAATGGATGAAGCAGTAGTGAAGTTGGATTTGAATGAGTTAAGAGTAGACCAAAATATTTTGTTATCATTTGGATTATTTAGAGGTTTATTTGCCTGCTTGTGGAGAAAGTTTGATTTAGTAAGGTTTAACACAGTTTTGGCATGATTTCTGATGTTTCTAAAGTAATTAAAGGCTTCATGTGTTTTTGATCTTGTGTATGCATTGTAGGCTATTGCTTTTTGTTCAGTTACTCTAGCACAATTATGGTCAAACCATGTAGGTGAAAAAGATCTTTTACTGTACTTTTGATGAGGAATAACAGTTTCCATTCCAATTTTTACAAAATCTTGTATGTGGCTCAAGGTGGAATGTGTTTCATTAGAAAAGAAAGAGGTCCAGGGAATATCAATAAAGAAACCTTGAAGACCATCCCAGTCTGCCCTATCGTAATGCCATTTAGTCACCAAAACAGGTTCAGAGTGGGAAGGTGTGGTAGGTGATAGACAGGTGGCCTGTATCAGACAGTGATCAGCAGATCCAAGCGGGGACCTCACTGTAACATCATAATTTTCTGAATTGGTTGTTAAAAATAAGTCCAGTAGGTGGGAATTATGATTAGGATTATCTGGTACACGGGTAGGTTGGTTGACTAGTTGAGTGAGATTAAATGAGTCTGCAAATAGCTCACATTCAAGACCAGCATCATCAGTCCTGGCTGAATGAGTGAGCCATTCAACATTATGGACATTAAAGTCACCCAACACAGTGATTTCAGAAGAAGCATTTAAGTTGAGGACACTGAGTTGTGAGGACAGAGAATCAAAAAGACTTTGCTCTGGAGGAGTATTTGGGGAACGGTAGATGCAACATATGTATTTAAATTTACCAGCAGAAATTAATTTGTATATAGATATAATCAAAATAGGGACAATTGAAACTAGTAACCTCCTCCAGGGCAATTTCAGATTTTGCGAAGCAACATACACCTCCTTTAGGTCTGAAATTTTGGAGCAGTTGACAACCTGGAAAATTAAATCTAGACGTGTCAGATGTGAATGTTATTTCAGTCTCTGTCAAAAAAGGAGAGTAGGGGATTCTGCTTGAAGAAATTGGTGTACATAATTGATCTTAGAGTGAAGTCCCCTTATATTGCTAAAGAAAAAGCTGCGCCACGAGCAGCTTTGGGACGTTGCAATGCTCTTGACACAGTCGCATGATGACGACCGGGAGGGCCCTGTGTCAATGACCCAACCCTGCCGGGGGTGGATATCCGAGGGACCACCAGGTTTGCTCTTTACAATAATTGTACTCCCATATTTATTAGGTAAAGGTGTAAGGTGTTACATGTATGATATGTAGTGGGAAGAGTAGTGTTTTATGGATAGAGGATAGCGATGTAGGGCAATTTCGTGAAGTTGGATGTGTATGTTATATAAAGAGGGTTTTCCTGATACCCCTGATGTGTGAGGCAGAAAGATATGTATCCAGCTACCAAGGCCTGGGAGAGAAAATGGAATGAGTCTCCCGAAACCTTGGCGGTAGTACTTCCCTGGGCGGGGCTGCCTACCCCTACTACGCTTAGAAGACATATTCCTCGGTGGTTACCACATATTCCTTTTTCCCCTTTGCCCTTATATATAGGGGGACTATTATGCCAGTCTTCCAGTCATCGGTTGCATTCCCCTTCTCCCATGCTGGTTTGCACATTTTCCATACCCCTTCAATCACGATCTCACCAACGTAACTCAACATTTTCCCACACACTACATCTGTTCCTGGGGCTTTCCCCAACTTCACTCTTGGCATGGCTTCTCACACTTCTGACCTCCTGATCACCACCTCCTCCTCCCCTACTTCTCTTCTTCTCCCTCCCATACCATATCCCACTATGTTTGCTGGCTCTTCATTCCTTACATTTAGCAACTCATTAAAGTACTCCCTCCATCTTTCAACTCTCTCTTGCTTCTCGGCTAGCGTTCTCCCATTCTTATCTTTCACACCCTTACTGTTTCCCTTGCTACCTTCCCTAACTTGCTTGACTTCTGGTGATGGGCTGGTCTATTAGAGTGAGAGTTGAGCGTTCTCTGCCATACCCATAGCTTACTCTGATGCTCATTTTACTTAGATATTTTCTAGATCGCAAGTGACGGCGTCCCTTCTGTGGATTGACCTCTCAATCTACCAAGATTGGAGGCCAAAGCGTCACATTTTTCCCTTGCCCCTCAACTTTCTCTTCATAATTGCTGAGGGGCACAAGGCCCTGGGTGGGGCTTTGATTTCCCGGGCGTTTCCGCACCCTCCTCAGCTCCCAGCCCTTAAACACCTTGCTCATCTCTTCCACTTCCTCTATAACTTCCAGGTCGAACCCACCCAGTCGTCTTTCTACTGCTCGCCAGTACTCTTCTCTGATTTCCTCCACCTGTAACCTCTCCACCCTCCTCACCATTCCACCTTCCTCTCGCCTCCCTCCAGCTCTCCTCACCCACTTCTTTTGTATCCTAACCTTAGCTACTACTACATAATGATCAGACAGACCCCCTCCAATACCCCTATACACCCTAGCAATCATTGCCGATTCAACAAAATCCACTATATATGATGATGCGAGGCATTTATCGGGTGTCTTAATCCGAAAATATACAGGGGGACGGGTTATTGATCGGAATGTAATGAAACTCTACCTAACAAGGAAGAAATCGGTTTATGGTAAATGCACAATGGCTGAAATACAACGACCGTACTAATCAAGTCGGGAGGATAACAAAAATATACAAAACAATTAAATTTGGTGTTGGAACCCAGCAAACCAACCACAAATATTAGTATTTAATGGGGTAGCGGGCAAATTGTTTGAGGTAAGGTTGGAATTTGAATGCAATAACATTTTTCACCTCTCCGACCCTATTTCAATTAATTATTTGTACATTTTGCCAAAGAAGAAGAATACAAATAATAATACAATTGTACTACACGATTCTTTGTTATTGTAACTTTGCACATAGATGTATTTATTTATAGGAAAACCACATCCTATCCAGTATTTCACTTGCCGGAGTTGAAGTCTTTATGCACAATGTTCCTTAAGTGATTGAGGCTGGGTTACATGTGTATATTTGAGTATAATATGCATGTTACATGCCTCCTGTTAAAAAATGTTGTTCCACCAACATCCTAATATATAGTAAAGACGAAAATATATATTCAAATGGTTCCTTAATAAGAGACTATTTATAAGGATTAGAGTAAATAATTATTAATAATTGAAAAAGAATGAAACTAAATTCAGATAGAGTACAAGAATTTCATATGACGCGTAAGTGAGTTGTATTTGTAATAGGGACATCTTATATCTATATTTCCTCTCCAATGAATCGCGGGAGCCCGGATTCGAGGAATTATTTATATAGATTCCCGGTGTAGGACAGGTTTATTTTGTTTCCAACAAATAGGATATCATAGGGCAAATTAAAGAAAAGAAAGTCAAACACTTTCTGGAGTTACGTTAATATAGGGATTCATGCTATCTGAGTATAACAGTTTCTGGAGTTACGTTAATATAGGGATTCTTGCTATCTGAGTATAGATTCTTCAAATTACTGTGATGTAATTCATGTGATTGAGAAACGTGAGTCGTGCATGTAATCGCCTGATAGAGAAAACGCTTGGTATCAGAGACTCAGAGTAAAGAGTAAAAGAGTTTATAACATGGGTATATATTATGGATAACAATAATAAATACATAATACAGCCATAACTTGGTGTATTTGTTTTCTTTATTTTTATTCTCCTCTTTTCTCCTTCGACTCGTTTTCTCCGCTGATTGACCCTGAAGGTTCAGCGATCACGTCCTTCTGCATCAAGCTTTTCAGATTTGCTCACAGCTTGTAGCAGGCACCAAGTTTGAGGGCGGTAGTAGGACAGGTCAGCTGGGAGGTGTCCAACAGTCTTCCTGTTAACATCAAATTCTTGGCAGTATGATGTGTGTAAAAAAGTGTTGGTGTCTGTAGTTAAAAGTTTGGTGTCGTGTAGTTAGCTAACAAATATCCAAGTAATATAATTAAATTTACTTTGGATGGTGTACCGGTAGTATATATTTACCTAGCTAAAATGGACAGTAATCAATTTTAGATTGTAAATAATAAAGTTCAATAAAATTATCCATATATGAATATTGGCAAACATAAAGGATTAATATTATTGAGTGTATAGGCCTACGGCTATCAGATAAATTCGTTTGGCTCTTATGAATATCTGCGGAGTTGCCGTTAACATTTGCGTAAGCGATCGCATGTGTCACAATTATAGCTACTTTACATCGCAATGTAAGGGGTAGGCTTTATAATTGTCGTTAAGCTACTAAACTTGTATATCTGTATGAGTTGACCATACATAGAATAATTAAACACTCGTCACGTATAACTAAATGAATTCATATAACGGATATAACATTTTGGATCCAAGACATACATTATACACACTCATAAGTAATTGTGAGTTTGAGAGTTCCAGTTTAGAGCAAAAATAGGGAGTTAGGGAGTTAGATGCAAAAATGGTCTGAAGTTAACTTTCTGAACATCTGTGTAACCAATATTTAATCCACATCAATATTATTGAAACCTCTAGCATTGAGATTTTATTGGTGGTTCCTATTTTTATAGGAACTTATTGGTGCGTCATTTTTCACAACCTGTGTGTATGAATTTTTTTCATTTGGTTAATTAAACACAGTTAAACACAACTGGATCCGTAGTTATAAATGTTTATACATCGCAATGTATGGTTCAGGTTTATAATTAATTAAGTGGTGAGTTCCTAATGAATATTACCTTTGTAATATCAAAAGGGTGTACAACCGTGTAATACACATCCAATTTCACATTTTGGGTAAATGAGAAATTGTTCATTTGATTACATGTATGAGAGGGTTAAAATTTGGTTGTCAAATACAGTTAAACACAAATGAAAGTATAATTATAATAATTGATTGGGATCAATAGTTTCAAAAATTACCATCAATACACATTGAACACATGTTCACATGTTCGGTGAATGTAGTCAATTATTCAAAAACTAATCCCTTGGGTTTAGATGAATTTGAGTAATTAAAATACTGGTGTTAAATAGTTTATAAATCAAGAGTAATTTTTAAGAGTTTGAGTAAAGAGTTAGACGTGTTTCGAGTATAGAATTGACTGTTGGAATGTTAATCCAATTATATATAGCTATTCTAGCAGATGTGTAGTGAGTGTCTGTGTGTGTGAATTGGAGAAATTAGATATCCAAAACAATATAGATAGAAGAGGTTGGATTAATGTAGTATTAATTACTCAAAACACCTAGGGTGAGGTGAGGAAGGTTACATTTTAATTTCCCTCACTGCGTAGTGTCATGATTGGGCGTTGGAGTGAGTTTGGAGTTACTTTGAATTCTGTCCTACGTTTGTGGTATTTAACCTGGTGTATAGAACTGTTTTTCTGGGTACTCCGTACACATTCCACATTATCTCCTTGTAAACCCCCAATGAGAACTTGATCCATGTGTGGTAGGATAATAAGTCTCTAGCTTCTAAACCTAGAAGCATGTCGGTGTTTCTTGAGAGTTTCGAAATTACATAGAAAGGCAGATTATCTGTGTGCACTTCTGTAAATTCTACTGAAAGGGTAACCTTAGCTAAGGTTTCTAGGTGGTTTCCACTCATAGACATAATCTCGATATCTGGGTAAGATTTTTCGAGGTTCAAGTCCTTCAAGCTTTTAAATTTAGCAAGGCTTATAAGGTTTACTGGACAGTCTGTGTCAAGGGATAGTTCTATATCATGAGTACCACACGTAGCAGGTAACATGAGTGTGTTTTCATTAACACTGTAAATTGTGACAGTTTTACGTTTGGGTGTTTGGTAGGATGCATGACTTGTGTCCTCATGAGTGTCAGCTAGATGTTTTCTGATTGTGGCATTTAACAAAAACTGTGAGCACGTGGCCCCAAAGAGTACAACCCGAAAATGGTATATTATGATTGGACTTTCAGAGTCGCTAATGTCGCTGAACCAAAGAAAGCGTGTAACGTATCTATCTTCCTCCTTGAGCTTGACCATCAAGAATGCTTTCTCGATGTCACTGGTATAGGCGTACTTCCCCAGCCTAAACCGCAATAGATGTTGGGACAGGTCCGACACCATGGACGGACCTGTCAACAGGCAGTCATTTAGACTGGGTTGTTGACCTGGGTGGACAGAGCATTCATACACCACCCGTATTGGTGTGGTGACGCTGTCTTTCCTTACCCCATGATGGGCCAGATAGTGAACCCTACCCTTCTTAAACGGTTCCTTGACATCGACTCTCTCAATCAAGCGCCTATCCTCATAACTCCGAAATTCATCGTCATACGCCTGGCGCGTGCTCGGTTCGTTAGACAATTTACGCTGTAATGCGCACAAGCATCCTAATGCCAAACCATAGTTGGTAGGCAGGCTTATCTCATTGTTCTTCCAGGGTAAACTAACTTTACATCCCGGGTCTGGGCACCAATGTGGTAAATTATCAATGGAAGTTAAATATTACTAAGCTATAATGAATCAAATAAATAAATCTAAATGAAAACTACTGTATATCTAAATTGAATTCAATCCGAAACAAGCTAATTTATATCCAAAGGTCTCACATAATAAATTTATATATAGGGTAAGGTTAGAAGGGTTAAAATTAGCAAGGAATTAACTCACCAATAGTTCCACGTGGCAATGAGGCAAGGGAGAACGTTTTACCCAATATGGCGGTGGACAATGGGGATCGAGACTTTGGTCCCCGAGACACGAGTCAAGTTAAAGAAAGAATAAATGATTACATGGGAATGGACATAAATATTATGCTTATCTGTCAGTCAGTCATGGCGTCGATGAGAGCGTCGTGATGGTGTAGCTGTGTGTATTGCTGTATGTGTATTGTGATTACAGGCACAAAAGCACGATCAACTAAGGGCGGAAAATTAGATGTTAACTGGTTGGTGTTCATGAAGGCTCTGGTGTTCCTCAAAGGCACACCTTGCTGCCTTGGCAAAACGCCAGGAGCCCAAATTATCGTACCGCATCTAGGTTGCTCTATACGATAAATTATATTAATATATACGATAAATTCATATATACTACATAAGACCATGGCAATATTGCTTAATAGCATATTTGGCCTTTTATAACTTAACTTATTTACAATTTTATAATATACGATCTACTCGTCCTACGTCGTACTGTAGGAGCGATCGTGACGTCACAGAGACATACGAGATCACAAAAGAGTCATATTCTATCGTATTTATACGATAGTTAATATTGTGTATGACATTTACATTGGTATGCACGAATGAAGGCTATGGGCCTTAATAATTCAATTTCTAGTTGAATTATTGAGCCAACTACCGTATCAAAGAATATACGAGACTCGCAAACGTTTGCTATATTTTTGCGAGGGTTCTAATGAAGTGGCCATGTTGATTGTTTACAATATACTGATAACATAATTATATTAGAGTTGAATTTTATTGCATTTGTTAATTATTACAATTTTAAAATAACTATAAGTTTATAGAACCTACTTAGAGTAACTTTACATGCATTTCTACAATCAGTAGTCTATCATAGGTATTATATATTTTTTTTTTGAAGAGTTACAGTTCGGAATTCGAGCCTCGCATACATGGCGCCAATTATAAATAACTATAAAGGTATAAGCGGCATACGTTTACCCCCAACATATTCGAAACTTGACAGTAACTATTAGAAATTGACGAATATATTGAAATGGATAGGAAACTATCCCTCTATGTAAAACAACGAACACACACAGAGCGCAAATGATCACGTAAACAAGGCATATTTTGTTTTGTTAATTTTTATGTAGGACAAGCTGAAGGTTGCCCTTGCAGAGCATAATGTGCGGTAGGCCTATATGAATACAAGGATTAGTATAAGACATGATATAATATTGATCTATGCCTACCTGGATATCTTCCTACAGCCACCATAGTGTCGTCACGCCCTTAAAAACGAAGATATTCGAAGTTATCCAATAGAGTTCTTTACTTTTTCCTTTAAAAAGATAATGTAGTTAATGGAAATGATATAAATATTAGTCAAGGCATAATGTCCGTTTATAATTTCGGTCTTTTCATTACCGGTAGGCCTATGTATCTTCTTATCTTTTACTTTCATGTATTGCCTTATCACCAATTTAAAGCTTGGTAGGCTGCACGTAGATGAAGGTAACGCAAAACAAATGAACTTCAGTTAATCCTTATTAGGCATATTTATGACAATATAAGCTTTCCCTATGTTAGTGCTTGTTCAGTATCAAACTCGATATTAAATCATATGCTGAATGAAAAAGTTATCCCCCCCTCGGGGATTGGGGCGTCTACTAATAGCCTATGCTGTAGATACACAGTAGGTACATAATATTAAAAAAGTCGTCAGTGGAATATCACAAGGATATTAATATTTAAGAGAATCAATTTCGGGAAGAAATTGACCAGGATGACTTTGGGCAGGGTATTATGATGACGGTTGGGGTATCCCGGTATTGGTAGGTGAGGTCACTACTGGTCAGGTAATCCACCCAAACACCTTTGACCTGTCCATTTTTTTGTGGAGATAGGCCTATCTCAAAAAGTTATGAACCAATGTTCACAAAATGTTGTGACGAGGTAGGAATATTCACCACAAAAAAAGTTATTCCTTATTGGCGGCAATAGGTAGAGTGCATATCTCCGTCAGCGTAGGCAGAGGTACACAATATCCCAAGTGCCCCTCTAGTTATTGTATTATGTTCTGTTACATTTGGTACTCTGCCTTCTATCTACCAGCTTCTAGTTCACACGTGAATTACTATGTAGCGCTCTCTCTTCTGGAAGGAGAAAAGTTTTGGCTTTCATGTTATCCCTAATCCTAATGACTAATCCTTCTCCTAATCCATAATCACCCTGCACAACCCCCGCACATTAACCCCTTTCGTCATATATGACGCGATTGCGTCATGTGGTGGTTTCGCCCAAAAGTATCATATGGCGCGATCGCGTCATATGAACTTAGTGAAATAGCTCAATAATAAGTTTATGACGCGATTTGCGTCATATTGAGCTCAGTAAGTTGGGTAAATTTGATCATAATCTGTTGGTTGGTGGCAACCCCAAATTCCTCCGACTTCTAACGGTCCCTCAGTGTGAGAAAGAGTGTTGTTCGGGAAATACCGGGCGCTCGGGCAACCCCTAACTTTCGTAAGTTAATATGTCTGGGAGAGCTAAGCGGCCATTTGTAGGGCCCACAACGTAACCATATTTGCATGTGAATTTTGATAATTTACGTTTTAGATTCTGCTAAGCATCTTGATGTAGGCCTAGTTTGCAGATATAAATTAACTGCAGAAACTACAACTGGAAATGCATTGGTATACAAATTGTCATAGGGTACTTCCATTATCCTTTGTATATTTAGTATCTTAGTAGCCTATAAGTCATGGTAATTATATGTACTATTTTGTAAGGGAGCCAAAAATGTAAAGAACTCCATTGAATAGCTTCGTTTATGTATGATGATACGATATGGTGGTTGTAGGTAAATATCCAGGATGGTTAATATATAATATGTCATGTAGCCGAATCCAGCCCTGCAGCAAGATGAATACGATATGATCGGCAGCCTAATCTACGACAACCACAAAGTAGAAGAACACAAATCAACATCTTACAAACTTTGGTTAATAAGAGAATAAAATGAAATATTCAGTGCCATAAAAAAATAGACGCAGACCACTATAAGAATACATCAGGGAGTGCAGCTATGAAGGCATTTCTTCCGCCATCCAACTGAACTGACTGAACTCTTCTAAAAATATATAAATAGTACCAAATGATAAACTCATTGATTGAACAAAAATGCTGGTAATGTTATTCTGAGTAGCTTCTATTAACCTAAAATTAATTTGAAACTGTAAGCATTGACAAATATAATATATAGTCGACATATTGTTTTATCATTACAGTAGACTGTTGAGATTGTGCGCCATCTGCCTGCCATTTCCGTGAAAAGCTCACAAACATGAAGGACTTCTGATATTTACCGACTCAGAGATGCTTAAATAAGGTAAGTAGATCAACAATTGCAATATAAGCGGAAGTAGTAAAGCCTATAAACTTTATTTGTGTGTACCAACGTTAGTGTCATGTACATTCGTATCATTTACAGCCTCAAAACTGAAGGCTCTCAAAAACAAAATCAGCCACAACCTAACAAACAAAGTCTACAACACAAACATGCACAACAACACAAAAAGATAGCTGGCCAACTTCCTAGCAGGCAGATGTGCACACGTATCTTTTGCCGGTCAGTCATCTAGAATCAGAAACTTTCCAAACGGAGTCCCACAAGGATCCGTCCTATCGCCCGCACTCTTCAATTTGTACATGCACGATATAACTGCACCTAAAATGCCCCAAATAAACTTAGCCTCCTATGCAGATGACATAACACTCACATGCACACACCATGACCCAAAAACAGTAATAGATCTCCTTCAACCCTATCTCAACACACTACATGGCTGGTGCTCTACAAACAGACTTAATCTAGCCCCAGCCAAATCCACCGCAACCCTGCTCACAAGCTGGACAGAATACGAATACATCCCTCAACTCACCATAAACAACACACCCCTAACACATAAACACTCACCCAAAATCCTGGGAATAACATATGATACTCATATGACATTCAAACAGCACACCACAAACATCAAAAAGAAACTGACACCCAGACTTAACGCCCTCAGGTCACATGCTCACACAAAATTTGGACACAACAAAGAAACCACCACCACAGTGTATAAACAATACATAAGATCAGTGATGGAATACGCAAGCCCAGCCTGGTCTTCTAACCTAGCTGAATCACACCGTAAGACCTTACAGACTATTCAAAACAAAGCCCTAAAGATCATTACAGGCTGCACAGGTACTGCACCCACAGATAACCTACATCAAGAAACTAAAATCCTCAAAATCAAAGACCATCTGGACATGAGAGGCACTCAATTCCTGGCAGCAGCCTCCACGAACCAGGACCACCCACTACACTACATGGCAACATACCCACAGACGCCATTAAATATCAATACAACACCCAGCACATGGCATCACACACAAATACTGTCCTCTCTCCCTCCCTGCCCACCCTGAACCAACTTCCAGAAGCACATCCATACTCATATCTCTCGCCGATCCATCCACTCACTCATAGACAACACGCAGCTGCAAGCACGACCTCCCTAAATCCATCCTTCCGAATCCTCCCTTCCTCGCGAGGACAGAGTCCACCTGGCCAGGCTGAGATGCGGACACCATCCAGCTCTTCTGAGCTATCAGAAGGGGCTGGATGACTCCGTCGTCGACACCTGCCCGGGATGTAACACAGCACCCCATACCATTAAACACATCATAGAAGACTGCATTTCACACAACCACTTATGCCAACAACACAATCTACACTCAATGAGAGCTCTGTGGGAAAGCCCGATCGTGGCCATGGCCTTCCTCATGGACTCGGGGCTGTTCGGCCAGGCAGCTTAGGGAACAACAACAACAACATTGTACGAAATGATAACCCTATTTATCACTAGGCCTATGTTATTATTACTGATATCCAACAACATTGATGGAGTGCCATAGGCCCTATTGGTTTAAGTAATTTACAAGGGGCATAGCCTATGCATGCAGCTAATGATATAGCCTATGTGGGCATTGAATCACTGACGATCTCGGGGGAGAGTTTACCCTTGCAATCCGCGTTATCTTTGTTGGGACGGACAATCTTGTAAGTATATTGATAAATTTATATCGTGTGAGTGTGTGACAGCCAAGTTTTAGCATACACCTAGGCCCTATCTACTTTTTGTTCTCTAGGCTAAATTGTTCGGTAAATTTTTACTGTGTGACAGCCAAGAGTTTTAGCATTTTATTATGAGAATTTACCCATTATCCAACAATCTATAAGCCTAGGCTAAACATGCGCGTGGGTCACGGCTCCCACAGACTGTGTGAACGGCTTTGAAGATCTGGGAAATTTAAGGATAATGTAGGGTAAAATAGGAATCAATGATAAAAAAGATAAAAATAATTTCTACAGTAGGCTATTTGGAATTTTCTACTGTTAAAGAATAGTCTTTGAGAATTTCCAGCCACCCGTATATGATCCCGACTTTTCCGTGTTTGTGGCCGACTTTGGAACTTTTGAGGTTACCGTGTCCAAACGAAACCGTGTATATAAAACCTGTGTATATCGAGACCTGACTGTATTGGCAAAACTGGGCTCGGGTTTCCGAAAACTCAAGTTGAAGGAGTCTCCAAACATTCCAAACCCGAGCCAACATTTTATTAATGTTACTGTGTTATTTTACTATGAAAATTCTAGAAATCCGAGCCAACTTTTGACAAAACTTGGCTAGAGTTTTCAAAAAATTAGGTTTTAGGGGTCTCCAAACTTTCAATCCAAGCCAAGTTTTACTTAGAATGCTTATAACTTTTTACCCCACAATCTCCCTATTCTTCATAGCCCTTCCCACCATCAGAGGCCGTATTTTTAGTGTTGAATAATGGGTATTGGGTAAATTCTCATTTTCAGTAATAATCATCATTATAGAAAGCTTATGAACCTGAAAAAAAAAGATAATACAGTAAATAAAACAAAAAAGAACCTTGAAAATAGCTGTGGCTTGTCTCCATTATATTGACCCAAAAACCTTTTGGAAAAAACAATGGGAAGGATGTAGTATGTCAGTGTTTACATGGGTTGATCGCTCGCGGTTAAGTTCCCGTCTATTTTTACGGCTATTTTTTCTGTTGTTTGCCCCCTGCTGGCAATATATATATGATGATGACTATACAGTAAGTCATGGGGGGTTAGGGGGGACAAAGCCCCCTCAACTATTATTGTATCCCACGGCAGTCAAAGTAGACGGTAATTATTGCGAGCGTCGGCATAGTGTAAACAAGGCGAGCGGTACACCAGAATACTACATCCTTGCCAAAACAATTTGTGAATTCTAAATCCATATTGGTTGAAAGTGCAAATTTACTCGAAAAATGAACATGGCCTAAATAGGGCATATCAGGAGACTAAAGCAGATTTCTAAGACATTTTTGGAAAATTTGCATTTTCACCCACTAGTATACTTTGTAACTTGTAACTTTTGTATGTGTTTAGGTGCAATCACCACGGCCGATCTGGGGATCCGCCGTTATTGAGCTCGTCCTGGAATCTTTACGACTCTGAATCTTACGATTCTATACAGGCACTAGCTCAGAGAAGAGTGTTGAGAGGGGAGAAGGGGTGTTGGAGAGAGAGGAAGGTGTTGGAGTGGCTTTGTTATGTGTGTTTAGTCTGTATACGTCGTCAGGGTGTCCCCTGACTGGGTGCAAGCATGTGAAACATGCTAGGACGTACTACCATACCCACTAAATGTCCGCCGTTGCGGGGATTCGATCCCGGGTTTTGCAGATTCACACGCGAGCGTGCTCACCACTCGACCACCATAGCTCCAAATTAAGCATTCCTGGTTAGTTTTTCTAATGGCTGTTGGTGGGAATCTGTATGAAATTGATTAGTCATGCAAGAAGAATATTTTAAAGGTTAAGAAAACTACTTTGGTGCATGTATACTGCCCAGTATATGGGCAGTGTGTTGAGTAAAAATGGGACTATGGATGAAGAAGTGCGGGAGAGGGTACAACAGGGTAACAGGGTTGTAGAAACGCTGAAAGCAGTAACAAGAAATAGGGTGGTCATTATGGAAGTGAAGATGTCTTTGCATGACAGTGTGGTAATCCTGACACTGACTTACGGAAGCGAAACATGGACGTTTGAGAAGGGACTCAGATCAAGAGTGAGAGGGGTGGAAATGAGTTACTTGAGAAGTGTGTGCGGAGTTACATGGAAGGATAGACATAAGCCATAATTATGGAACGTATGGGAAGCGAGAGAATGACTAAGAAGGTGTACGAGAACGAGGTGGAATGACAGAGAGGGAGAGGTAGATCGAAAGAGAGGTGGAAGGATGGAGTGAGGAAGTATATGGATGAAGGCGGTGCTGGTTGGGAGGAGGGACAGAGGTGCATGCGGGCGGTTCGTTCATGGTCACCCCTTCGGGATCACGGCGTCAGACAATAGATAGATAGATGCCGTATATATATTTTTTCTTAATATACTTACTGCTAACCGTTTCACCTCAATGTCGCCGAAATGCCTACCCAGCTATAGCTGATCATCACAATCTCTTTCTACATGCTGCAATGTTGCATTTCTTTCACTCTACTATTGCTATTACAACAATCAGTGTCCTTCAGAGTTCTCTTAGTGCATACCCCTATCCATGCGACGAGTGCGAGGCACCCGCCTTTCCCAATCCTATTCTGGCTCTCCAACCCAAGAATTGGCAAATTTTCTCAGTCTTCTACTCAAGTGAACTCTGGAACTCTCTCCCTCAATGAATCTTTCCTTCATCCTATGACTTAAATTGTCCAGGCATTTTGACTCCAACATCCCTTGAATTTGGCCCTGTCACTCCTTTGGCTTTGGGGGAGACACTCGTTACAGGCAACCTGCCTTTTGTCTCCTTCATACACAGACAAAAAATGTGGAAAACCAATATAAAGACTAATTTTGTACAGTATTTTCCTTTTTAACTGCCTTCAGGAAGCAGGAAATGCTATCTAAGACACTAATTTCTCAATATATTTCTCAACTAATTTCTGTTATAGAAATAGCCACCTGTAAGTGGCACCAATTAGCATGTCGCCCATTGGTAATTTGTGTAGGGTTTTTTCCCCTAGATAGGTTGCCCGCCAAGGCTATCGAGTCCCATCCACCCGGGATGTGTGGTGATAGTGCGCCGTAATCCAGGAAGGCTCCTAAAATTATCCCCCTTAACCCGGGAACTGCGGGAAGACTCTTAAGAGTTCCCCCGGCGGACTGCGGGAAGACTCTTAACAGTCAGAGAAAAAAAAAATCAACTTTAAACATCAATTTTTTTTTTGTTGGCCCCTGGGCCATGCAAAATATCACTCCTCTACTCCCCTCCTTCCCCACTTTCCTCCCCTCCTTCAGTTATCACCTATTTTCCCTGTTATTCCCTTATTCTGAGGTATATTTTCGTGCTAACATTAGCGAGTTGCAAGCAGGGCATTGTCATCTCTGTTAGCAAGCGAGTGCAAGAGAGAGAGAGAGAGTATCGATCGACTGTGTCTCAGTGGCCTTGGGGGAAATTGGCGGGAAAGCAGGTTGCCTCACCCATACATTATATAACTCGCGCCCTGTATCTCCGATTTTGACCATCCAAACACTGTTTTCACTCGTTTTATTGTTGTTTCAGGTTAATACCTTTATAATCAACCCATAATAGGCGCGTATGGATAAGTATTAATGCTATTTATGGTAAAATGAATATTTTAGTGATGGAAACAGCTCAAATACGTCAGCACAGGGGGACGTTTCTAATTACCCCCATGCGCACTTCTTAGGTTAATAAGAGAGCTATCCTTATCCTAAATAATGTCCGAAGTATTCTTGAAAAGTTGAAACTTCGGACTTGTATGGAAAACTTCGGACATACAGTGATTTATTATGGAAAATGATTGCGAAGAAAGCTGGGATAACTCCAGACAAACGGAGGAGAACCTCGGACGTACGTTCGTGGCTTTATTTCATTAATGTTTTGGCTCCTACTATTTTATATGAATATTTTATTATTGCTGCTTATTCCTGTTCGATGTTTTTGTATAATCAGTATAGGAGGGGGTTATAATTATACGATGTTTAACAGATATTATTTTTGGATCTGTTCTCGTTAGGCATTGAACTCATTCTTAGAAAATATTGAGCAGGAAAAATAACCAATGTTGTCAAATCAATAACTCTAAAATTAACTAGGCCTAGTGAAAATATATAGGTATGTAGGCTACTGTATTGTAATGTTTCCTAATGTAATTTTGTATATTCTGGAATAGTTGTAAAGGCAAAAACACAGAAGACCCAAAATTTCCAAATCTAAAGAAATAGGCTACAATTTATACAAAGCCTTGTAAAATATGTTTCCATTTTTTTAATTCAAATATTGCATGGGTTCCTAATGTCATTGTGCTTATTCTGGAATACTTTGGAGATACAAATATGAAAGGCTCAAATCTAAACAATTACCTTAAAAGCTCCAAGATATGTAAAATATGAGTTTCCGATCTGAATTTAAGTATTGTACGAGTTCATGTATCCCACGGCAAAACAAAATAGCCTAGGCTAGGGTTTTTATATTCTGAAAATCCTGGATATCTATGCAAGTTTTGAGAAAACTTGGTTCAGTTTCTCCAATTTTAAGGTTTCTTTAACCCGGGAACGGCGAGAAAGCTCTTAAGAGGTTTTACTGGGCGACGGCGAGAAAGCTCTTAAGAGGGCAGGCCTAAAAAAACGTTTAAAAGGACCCAGTAGCACTTAAAACATGTTTTTTCCTCCATACCCCATATCACTTATCCACGTGTGTCAATATTCCCTCCTCCCCCCCTCTCCCCACCCCCCTTCAATTATCACCTATTTTTCCTCTTATTACCATCTTTATTGGTGTATTTATCATGCCAATATCTCCAAACCGGTTTAACCATGCTCATGTTGCTAGAGAGGGTATGGATGCGAGAGAATGAGGGAGGAGAGGTTCAGTGTGGCTGTAGGCTTCAGAGAGGGAGGGTGTACATCGCGGCTGGCTCACAATTAATGACTTGAGCGGCCGACTATAATTCGCGAATTTGACCACAAAATCTATATTCCCACTTGTTTTATTGTTGTTACAGGTTACTACCTTCATAGTAAAGGTAAAATAGGCGCATATGAATAAGTTGTAACGATATTTATCGTAAAATGACAATTTTAGGCAGGAAAGAGGCATAAATATCGTCGCCCAGTTACATGGTGTCCACTATATACAGCCCGCGCTTACCGGTTTAAACTGAAAAGTAGAAAAACATGAAATCCCGAGCCAAGTTTTATAAAGAAAGGGGATAGATGTAGATTCTGGGCGTACGGTTGTCATGTTTACATATGGCGATCGCCGCGGTTAACTTTGCATCCATTTTGACGGCGATTAATTAGGTTATTTGCCCCCTGCTGGCAATAGCCTATATATGATGATGACAATATGTATGTCAGGGGGGGGGTGAGGGGGGGATTTGGGCACCCCCCCCCCCCCCCCCCAACATATTATTGTATCTAATGGCATTCAAAATAGACGGGAACATGATTGCAAAGGTCCGATGCCTCCCCCGCCGCCGTCATGTTTACATTTGTCGATCGCCGTGGTTAAGTTCGCGTCTACTTTGACGGCGATTTTTTCGGTAATTTGCCCCCTGCTGGCAATGTATATGATGATGACAATATGTCATGGTGGGGTCCCTCAACATATTATTGTATCCATAGGCACTCAAAATAGACGGGAACATGATGGTAAAGGTCCGACGCCATTACGCGTAGTGTAAACAAGGCTGGCGGTATGCCCGCACTTAACATTCTTGCCAAAAAAAGCCGTAGGCCTAGCCTATTATCGGATTTTTAAGTCTTTAACCCCACATTTTCCATGATCTTCATAACTTATAGCAGCATAGCCTAGACCTCCCTATTATCAAGGGCCGTGTCACATCTCTAATTGACCCTACCCCAAGAATTTACCTGAGACTTCTGGTGGACGCTTCCGAACGAGCGCCAGAGACTGTCGACATTAACAATACCCAACACTTATGATATACACAGTTTATCTCGATTTTTTGTGATTCTACATGTTTATATTTTAGATAAAGTGGTAGTGGTGGATAGTGGTAGTAGTAAATAAAGTGGTAGTGGTGGATAAAGTGGTAATGGTAGATAAAGTGGTAGTGGTGGATAGTGTTAGTGGTAGATAAAGTAGTAGTGGTGGATAAAGTGGTATTAGTAGATAAAGTGGTAGTGTTAGATAAAGTGGTAGTGGTGGATACATTTGTAGTAATGGATAAAGTGGTAGTTTTGGATAATGTGGTAGTGGTGGATAAAGTGGTAGTGGTGGATAAAGTGGTAGTGTTATAATAAAGTGGTAGTGATAGATAAAGTGATAGTGTTAGATAAAGTGGTAGTGTCAGATAAAGTGGTAGTGGTGGATAAAGTGGTAGGTGGATAAAGTGGTAATTGTGGATAAAGCGGTAGTGGTGGATAAAGTGGTAGTGGTGGATAAAGTGGTGGATAGTGGTAGTGGTAGATAAAGTGGTTGTGGTGGATAAAGTCGTATTGGTAGATAAAGTGGTATTGGTGGATAAAGTGGTAGTGGTAGATCAAGTGGTATTAGTAGATAAAGTGGTAGTGTTAGATAAAGTTGTATTAGTAGATAACGTGGTAGTGTTAGATAAAGTGGTAGTGGTGGATAAAGTTAGTTTTGGATAAAGTGGTGGTGGTGGATACAGTGGTAGTTAGATAAAATGGTAGTTTTAGATAAAATGATAGTGGTGGATAAAGTGGTAGTTGTAGATAAAGTGGTAGTGTAAGATAAAGTGGTAGATAAAGTGGTAGTAGTAGATACAGTGGTAGTAGTAGATACAGTGGTAGTGTTAGATAAAGTGGTAGTGGTGGATAAAGTGGGAGTAGTGGATAAAGTGGTAGTTTTGGATAAAGTGGTAGTTGTGGATAAAGTGGTAGCTGTGGACAAAGTGGTAGTATTAGATAAAGTGGTAATGGTAGACCAAAGTATGTATCAGCTACAGACATTTTGACTAACTGCTTATAATAAAGAATTGTTGAAGGAGAGGGACGGTGGATAGGTCCGCGATGTCGCCAATTTCCCACAATGCACCTCGGTAATCATTGCATTCAGCACCTCTATCGGCCACTGTACGTATTTATTGGTAGGGAGAATTAAGTATTTCCTCAATAAATTATTTATCAAAAGACACATCACATGAAAATTTAGCTGAAGAGCCATGTTTTTTTGTTTTTAATAAAAACTCATGATGGTGCACTTATTGAAATGTACTGTGCATAGGTTAGGCTATCTGATAACCGGAAGCATAAACTGTACTTCTCAGAATTTCCAGCCATTACCCTAGAGGCCTAGCCTAGCCCTAGTGATGTCACTGATATATGACAAATTGACAGAGTAAGCAGACTAAATTTAGGAAACAAAATCACAATCACATGGCAATTATGTTATTGAAGATATTGTGCACATTTAACAGACAGCCATTATTATGCACTCCATATCTTGTAGTCTAGTCATGGCTGATAACATTCTCCCATATATTATGTTCAAACTGGTTTATAAGAGCTAAAATAAAAGTTTAGAATGTCTACTTACACCATTTCTCACTTCCTTAACCCGGCAGCGGCAGGGAGACTCTTAAGAGGTTTTACTGGGTGACTGCAGGAAGACTTAAGATCCTAGGCCTAAAAAAAAAATGTTTAAAAGGCCCCAATAGCACTTTAAAAAAAAAAAATCCCCTCGGCCATGCCACATATCACTTCTCCACATCACCTCCTTTCCCCCCCCCCCCTCCTTTTTAAATTATCACCTATTTTTTCTCTTATTCCTGTAATTATCGGTTTATTTATGGCGCCAAAACTCGCCACCCAGCTTGAAGGTAGTGAGGGAGGGTGGAGGTGGAGAGAGAATTGTAGCTCGCACTACCTCCAGTCTCTCGCCGGAGCTGGTGGAGGGAGGATGTGGTCTCTCTCTCCTCAAAGTTCATGACTGAACCGCTCTACTTTATTTCACGTTTCTCGCCATTCCAAACACTTTTCCCACTTGTTTTATTGTTGTAACATGTTACTATCTTCATATTAAACGTAAAATAGGCGCATATGGATAAGTATTAATGATATTAATGGTAAAATAACGATTTTAGTGAGGAAACAGTGTAAATACCTCCGCACAGGCGTGTGGTGTATACTACATAGGCTGCGCAGTGGCGAGGTTAAAACATTAAAATGACCGACTGAATATGAAAATATTGTTGAATCCAGACCCAACTAGTAACTAGTAAATTTACAAGTATGGCCAAGAACTCAAAGACGTCTCAATGGAGTTGCATATTTGACGCTCACAAACCTAAGATTGACACTGAACTGCAGTTTTAATTATACAAAACTCTTCACTATACCTTTGTGCATATGCCCTTACCAATATAAAGCTCTAAATTTGTAAATTAATGATCCACAACATTTTTCTGGAGTTTGTGGTTTTCGTGAGACAATTCATGTACTCGTAACATACGAACTGGTAAATTCACAAGACTTTACAATTGTCATTATTACTCCTTAAGAACATAACAAAATGGGAGTCTGCAGAAAGCCGATTGGCCTAAGCAAGGCAGATCCGTGTAATTGATAGTGATTTATCTCTCTATCTGTATATTAGGTGGGTTTACTACTACCAATACATTCATTACGTATATTGATAGTGAGTTATC
This sequence comes from Paralithodes platypus, assembly GCA_032716605.1. NCBI lineage: Eukaryota > Metazoa > Arthropoda > Malacostraca > Decapoda > Lithodidae > Paralithodes > Paralithodes platypus. Next base: position 48,935,420 of record CM064578.1, on the reverse strand, counting down.
TCTCTATCTGTATATTAGGTAGGTTTACTACTACCATTACATTCATTAGGTATATTGATAGTGATTTATCTCTCTATTTGTATATTAGGTTGGTTTACTACTACCAATACATTCATTTGGTATATTGATAGTGATTTATCTCTCTATCTGTATATTAGGTGGGTTAACTACTACTAATACATTCATTAGGTATATTGATAGTGAATTATCTCTCTATCTGTATATTAGGTGGGTTTACTACTACCAATACATTCATTGGGTATATAGATAGTGATTTATCTCTCTATCTGTATATTAGGTGGGTTTACTACTACCAATACATTCATTAGGTATATTGATAGTGATTTATCTCTCTATCTGTATATTAGGTGGGTTTACTACTACCAATACATTCATTAGGTATATTGATAGTGATTTATCTCTCTATCTGTATATTAGGTGGGTTTACTACTACCAATACATTCATTAGGTATATTGATAGTGATTAATCTCTCTATCTGTATATTAGGTGGGTTTACTACTACCAATACATTCATTAGATATATTAAGAACATAAGAAAATGGGAGTCTGCAGAAAGCCGATTGGCCTAAGAAAGTCAGATCCCTGTATTTGATGGTGATTTATCTCTCTATCTGTATATTAGGGGGGTTTACTACTACCAATACATTCATTAGGTATATTGATGGTGATTTATCTCTCTATCTGTATATTAGGTGGGTTTACTACTACCAATACATTCATTAGGTATATTGATGGTGATTTATCTCTCTAACTGTATATTAGGTGGGCTTACTACTACCAATACATTCATTAGGTATATTGATAGTGATTTATCTCTCTATCTGTATATTAGGTGGGTTTACTACTACCAATACATTCATTGGGTATATTGATAGTGATTTATCTCTCTATCTGTATATTAGGTGGGTTTACTATTACCAATACAGTCATTAGGTATATTGATAGTGATTTATCTCTCTATCTGTATATTAGGGGGGTTTACTACTACCAATACATTCATTAGGTATATTGATATTGATGTATCTCTCTATCTGTATATTAGGGGGGTTTACTACTACCAATATATTCATTAGGTATATTGATAGTGATAAATCTCTCTATCTGTATATTAGGTGGGTTTACTACTACCAATACATTCATTAGGTATATTAAGAACATAAGAAAATGTGAGTCTGCAGAAAGCTGATTGGCCTAAGAAAGTCAGATCCCTGTAATTGATGGTGATTTATCTCTCCATCTGTATATTAGGGGGGTTTACTACTACCAATACATTCATTAGGTATTTTGATGGTGATTTATCTCTCTATCTGTATATTAGGTGGGTTTACTACTACCAATACATTCATTAGGTATATTGATGGTGATTTATCTCTCTAACTGTATATTAGGTGGGCTTACTACTACCAATACATTCATTAGGTATATTGATAGTGATTTATCTCTCTATCTGTATATTAGGTGGGTTTACTACTACCAGTACATTCATTAGGTGTATTGATAGAGATTTATCTCTCTATCTGTATATTAGGTGGGTTTACTACTACCAATACATTCATTAGGTATAGTGATGGTGATTTATCTCTCTAACTGTATATTAGGTGGGTTTACTACTACCAATACATTCATTAGGTATATTGATAGTGATTTATCTCTCTAACTGTATATTAGGTGGATTTACTACTACCAATACATTCATTAGGTATATTGATAGTGATTTATCTCTCTATCTGTATATTAGGTGGGTTTACTACTACCAATACATTCATTAGGTATATTGAGAGTGATTTATCTCTCTATCTGTATATTAGGTGGGTTTTCTACCACCAATATATTCATTAGGTATATTGAAAATGATATATCTCTTTATCTGTATATTAGGTGGGTTTACTACTACCAATACATTCATTAGGTATATTGATAGTGATTTATCTCTCTATCTATATATTAGGTGGGTTTACTACTACCAATATATTCATTGGGTATATTGATAGTGATTTATCTCTCTATCTGTATATTAGGTGGGTTTACTACTACCAATACATTCATTAGGTATATTGATAGTGATTTATCTCTCTATCTGTATATAAGCTGGGTTTACTACTACCAATACATTCATTAGGAATATTGATAGTGATTGATCTCTCTATCTGTATATTAGGTGGGTTTACTACTACCAATACATTCATTAGGTATGTTGATAGTGATTTATCTCTCTATCTGTATATTAGGTGGGTGTACTACTACCAATACATTCATTAGGTATATTGATAGTGATTTATCTCTCTATCTGTATATTAGGTGGGTTTACTACTACCAATACATTCATTAGGTATATTGATAGTGATTTATCTCTCTATCTGTATATTAGGTCGGTTTACGACTACCAATAAATTCATTAGGTATACTGATAGTGATTTATCTCTCTATCTGTATATTAGGTGGGTTTACTACTACCAATACATTAATTAGGCATATTGATAGTGATTTATCTCTCTATCTGTATATTAGGTGGGTTTACTACTACCAATACATTCATTAGGTATATTGATAGTGATTTATCTCTCTATCTGTATATTAGGCCTTGGTAGCTGGATACATATCTTTCTGCCTCACACATCAGGGGTATCAGGAAAACCCTCTTTATATAACATACACATCCAACTTCACGACTTGCCCTACATTGCTATCCTCTATCCATAAAACACTACTCTTCCCACTACATATCATACATGTAACACCATACACCTTACCCAATAAACATGGCAGTACAATTGTTAAGAGCAAACCTGGTGGTCCCTCGGATATCCACCCCCGGCAGGGTTGGGTCATTGACACAGGGCCCTCCCGGTCGTCATCATGCGACTGTGTCAAGAGCATTGCAACGTCCCAAAGCTGCTTTTTCTTTAGCAATATAAGGGGACTTCACTCTAACATCAATTCTGTACACCAATTTCTTCAAGCAGAATCCCCTACTCTCCTTTTTTTGACAGAGACTCAAGTAACATCCACATCTGACACGTCTAGATTTAATTTTCCAGGTTATCAACTGCTCCAAAATTTCAGACCTAAAGGAGGTGTATGTTGCTTCGCAAAATCTGAAATTGCCCTGGAGGAGGTTACTAGTTTCAATTGTCCCTATTTTGATTATTCTATACAAATTAATTTCTGCTGGTAAATTTAAATACATATGTTCCATCTACCGTTCCCCAAATACTCCTCCAGAGCAAAGTCTTTTTGATTCTCTGTCCTCACAACTCAGTGTCCTCAACTTAAATGCTTCTTCTGAAATCACTGTGTTGGGTGATTTTAATGTCCATAATGTTGAATGGCTCACTTATTCAGCCAGGACTGATGATGCTGGTCTTGAATGTGAGCTATTTGCAGACTCATTTAATCTCACTCAACTAGTCAACCAACCCACCCGTGTACCAGATAATTCTAATCATAATTCCCACCTACTGGACTTATTTTTAACAACCAATTCAGAAAATTATGATGTTACAGTGAGGTCCCCGCTTGGATCTTCTGATCACTGTCTGATACAGGCCACCTGTCTATCACCTACCACACCTTCCCACTCTGAACCTGTTTTGGTGACTAAATGGCATTACGATAGGGCAGACTGGGAGGGTCTTCAAGGTTTCTTTATTGATATTCCCTGGACCTCTTTCTTTTCTAATGATGCACACTCCACCTTGAGCCACATACAAGATTTTGTAAAAATTGGAATGGAAACTTTTATTCCTCATCAAAAGTACAGTAAAAGATCTAATTCACCTAAATGGTTTGACCATAATTGTGCTAGAGTAACTGAACAAAAAGCAATAGCCTACAATGCATACACAAGATCAAAAACACATGAAGCCTTTAATTACTTTAGAAACATCAGAAATCATGCCAAAACTGTATTAAACCTAACTAAATCAAACTTTCTCCACAAGCAGGCAAATAAACTTCTAAATAATCCAAATGATAACAAAATATTTTGGTCTACTCTTAACTCATTTAAATCCAACTTCACTACTGCTTCATCCATTCCACCATTAAAATCTCCGACTGGCAATCTTGTAAGTGACCCACGAGGTAAAGCTAACCTTCTTGCGGATATTTTCTCCACCAACTCAACCTTAGATGAAATAAATCAAGATGTCCCTGTACTTAATTTTAATTCGCCTGAAATTCCCTCACTTAAGATCTACACCAGATATGTCAAAACTATTTTGCAGAATCTCTCGGTAGATAAGGCTCCTGGTCCAGATGAAATTTCTCCAATAGTACTTAAGAATTGCTCCTTGGTGCTCGCTCCTGTATTGGCAAAAAATTTCCGTCTGTGTACTCATACCTCATGCTTCCCAGTACCCTGGAAAGAAGCAAACATCCATCCAGTTCCTAAAAAAGGTGCCTCTTCAGATCCATCAAACTACAGACCAATAGCTATAACTTCCACTCTTGGTAAAGTCTTTGAAATTATATTAAATAATCACATAATTAAGCATCTTGAGAATAATAAATTAATCAGTGATAGGCAATATGGTTTTAGACGATGTCGATCAACTGCAGACATGCTTTGCCTTCTTACGCATCAAATCAACCAAGCTACAGACCAACATGGTGAAACACATACAATAGCACTGGATATATCAAAGGCATTTGATAGAGTCTGGCATCAATCCTTATTGTCGAAGATGTCACACTACGGCCTTGCATCATTAGTTCCACTAATTTCTTCTTATCTTCATAACAGAAAAATATGTGTAATGGTAGATGGCCTTTATTCTCAATTTCACTCAATACATGCTGGTGTTCCCCAGGGATCAGTTTTGGGCCCCAATTCTGTTCCTCATTCATATCAATGATCTCATATCTACCACTCATAATCCAATACATTCCTACGCAGATGACTCAACACTCCACAGTTCCTTCACATTTACCAATTCTGTCACCCAACCTGATCTTATAAATTCAAAAATAAACACTGCAATTTCTCTGAACCAGGACCTTTCTAGAATTAATGGATGGGGACAAAAGAATCTAGTTTCCTTTAATGCACAGAAAACCAAGTACATTCAATTTTCTAACCGACAGAATCTCACTGACTCCCATAAATTTGTTAATGATGTAAATATTCCCACTTCCCCTAGTATTGACATTCTCGGTGTAACATTAACTACTAACTTGAGCTGGACACATTATGTTAGAAGCATTGCTAAGAATGCCTCTAAAAAACTGGGACTCCTGTACAGAGTTCGAGAATTCTTCACTGACGAGCAGTTGGCCGTGATATATAAAAGTCATGTGCGTTCTCAGATGGATTACTGTTCACCTCTGTGGGGTGGAAGTGGAGTGGTTGCATTGAGGCAGTTGGACAAAATTCAAAATAAAGCTATTAGATTAATCAATAACCCTGCAATCACACAGGACCTTCCTACATTATCCATACGAAGAAACGTAGCATCCCTTGCATTATTCTACAGATATTTTCACAGCAATTGTTCCGAGGAACTTGCTTCAATTGTGCCGCCTCTCCACATCTTTCCCCGTAGAACTAGGGCAGCTGAGAGCGCCCATGAATTTACACTTTCTCCTCCACAATGCAGAACTTCTGCTTATCAGAATTCATTTATCCCCAGAGCTACTACTCTTTGGAATTCACTTCCCTCGAATTGCTTTCCACAAACTTACAATCTACAAATGTTTAAATCCAGTTGTTACAAACATTTTATGAATGGAGGATGCCTTAGGCACATGGACCTTTTGGTTTTATCTGTGTTTTTCCTTCCTCCGTTCATTGTCTCTTAAAAAAAAAAAAAAAAAAATGGGTTTACTACTACCAATGCATTCATTAGGTATATTGATAGTGATTTATCTCTCTATCTGTATATTAGGTGGGTTTACTACTACCAATACATTCATTAGGTATATTGATAGTGATTTATCTCTCTATCTGTATATTAGGTGGGTTTTCTACTACCAATACATTCATTATGTATATTGATAGTGATTTATCTCTCTATCTGTATATTAGGTGGGTTTACTACTACCAATACATTCATTAGGTATATTGATAGTGATTTATCTCTCTATCTGTATATTAGGTGGGTTTACTACCAATACAATCATTGGGTATATTGATAGTGATTTATCTCTCTATCTGTATATTAGGTGGGTTTACTACTACCAATACATTCATTAGGTATATTGATAGTGATTTATCTCTCTATCTGTATATTAGGTGGGTTTACTACTACCAATACATTCATTAGGTATATTGATAGTGATTTATCTCTCTATCTGTATATTAGGTGGGTTTACTATTACCAATACATTCATTAGGTATATTGATAGTGATTTATCTCTCTATCTGTATATTAGGTGGGTTTACTACTACCAATACATTCATTAGGTATATTGATAGTGATTTATCTCTCTATCTGTATATTAGGTGGGTTTACTACTACCAATACATTCATTAGGTATATTGATAGTGATTTATCTCTCTATCTGTATATTAGGTGGGTTTACTACTACCAATACATTCATTAGGTATATTGCTAGTGATTTATCTCTCTATCTGTATATTAGGTGGGTTTACTACTACCAATACATTCATTAGGTATATTGATGGTGATTTATCTCTCTATCTGTATATTAGGTGGGTTTACTACTACCAATACATTCATTAGGTATATTGATAGGTATATTGATGGTGATTTATCTCTCTATCTGTATATTAGGTGGGTTTACTACTACCAATACATTCATTAGGTATAGTGATGGTGATTTATCTCTCTAACTGTATATTAGGTGGGTTTACTACTACCAATACGTAAACCTATTGGTGTAAGAGGTACAAAGACATTCAGCAACACAAAGTTTAAAGGCAATCGTAGAACTGTAGATATATACATAGGAAATGTCGATCTAGAATCTGATAGTGATGACATTCTCGACTTCACAAAAAATGAACTAAAAGTTGAGGCCATTAAATGCATTGAGTTAGAATCTTTACAAGCTAAAAAAGATTGGAAGTCTTTCAAACTGACAGTCACACTAGAAGATAGGGAACAATTACTTCAACCGGAATGCTGGCCAAAACATGTTAATGTGAGAAAGTTTTATATGGCTAAATCAAAGACTTCTGTATAAATTGTAGTTAATTTCAAAATATGGTTAGTATTGCTTCTTATAATTGTAACTCTGTAAGAAATAATATAGAAACAGTACGCAAGTTAACCTTAGAATATGATATGATTTTATTGCAAGAATTAATGTTGCTCAAGGATGATATTCCCTTTATGAACACTATAAACGAATCTTTTGACTGCATAGCCAGCGTTGAAGACCGAACTAATGAGGGAATAATAGAGGGTAGGCCGTCGAAAGGGGTGGCGATAATGTGGAACAAAAAATTAAGTAATAAGATTGAGTCAGTGTTTTGTGATGACAGAATTGTAGGTGTAACATTGAAGACAAAAATACGAACATATTTAATTATTAATGTGTATCTGCCTTGCGATAAACAGAATGATGATAGCATAGATGAATATAGACAGTCACTTGCTGTTTTAGAAAATTTCATTGATGAACAAAATATTAACAATATTATTATTAGTGGTGATTTTAATGCAAATTACTGTAAAGGCAGATTCTGGGAAGAGCTATTGAACCTAATTGATAATAAAAGCCTATGTGTTATTGATGAAGTGTTACCGGACGAAACTTTTACTTATTTGTCTCCTGGTAATAACTCTACTAGTTGGTTAGATCATGTGATAGCTTCGGATAATATGAACACTTATATTACTGACATTAATGTACGATATGACCTGGCCTTATTTGATCAATTTCCATTAGTTTTTAAAATTAATATTAATTTAGACAATATAAAAATTATTCCTGAATCTAAGTTTTCTACCTTCATAAACTGGAAGTTATTTACATCAAATGATGTTGTTACAAACTATAAAGACAAAATGAGTGAGACTATTGTACAGTCTGATTTAATGAACTTTAGTTGTTTAGATTGTTGTACATACAAATGTGAAAACAATAGTCATATTGCAGAATTGAATTACATTTATAACTCACTTGTAAGTATACTGAAAGAGTCGTCTGAGGAATATGCAATTGAAAGTACAAAAAATTATCAGATAAAACCAGGATGGAATGACCATGTTGGTGGGTTGTATAAAAATGCTAGGGAACATTTCTTAAAATGGAAAGAAAATGGTTGTCCTGTATATGGTGATTTACTTGACAATATGACATCTTCCAGGAAACTGTTTAAGAACGCATTAAAATATATTAAAAATAATAAAATCAATATTAGAAATGATAAATTAGCTGAGTCTTTAAGCAATAAAAGATATAATGCATTCTGGAAAGAAGTCAGGAAAACTAAAAATAATAAGTGTTATTTAAATGTTAAAATTGAAGGTGAATGTGACTCCAGTAAAATTGCTGAGAAATGTTCGCAGAATTTTAAAAACGTTTTTGATGACAGCAAATGCCAGAAAAGAGATAAATATGAACTTATAAGAGACAAGTTAAATGTACATGTGCAAAGAGGCAAATTATTGGGAGTTATCAACACCAAGGATGTTTGTTTGGCATTATCTGAGCTAAATTGGGTCATTGGCCATGATAACATTCATTCTAATCATGTGAAGTTTTGTTCTGAAAGCGCGGTAAGACTAATTGCTAAAATGTTTTCATCATTTATTGCACATGGACATTTGCCTGATGAGATGACGTCCGGACTTATTTTGCCCCTTATTAAAGATAAATATAAAGATCAAAGCTCCTTGGATAATTATAGACCTATTATATCATCGCCAGTTTTCTTAAAATTATTTGAATATTGCTTAAAATATAAAATTTTGCATTATGTGAACTTTAATGAGAGGCAGCATGGGTTTAGGGCTAATCACTCTACATCCTCAGCGTGCTTGATTTTTAAAGAAACAATTTTAAGATACAGATTAGAAGACTCAAATGTTTATACAGCTTTCATTGATTTTAAAAAAGCTTTTGATAAAGTTAATCATTTCACATTAATAAGTAAACTTATTGAAGCAGGTATTCCACACTTTTATGCGAACATAATATTATATCTTTATAGAAATCAACTGGTTGCTACTAAGCATAAAGACTCAATATCAAAACCCTGGAAAATAATGAATGGAGTAAGACAGGGAGGAGTCTTGTCTCCGATATTATTTAATCTTTATATAGATAAGCTGATTGAAAAAGTTTCTAAATGTAAAAAGGGGTGCACACTAGGAAATATATCCAGTAATATTAGTGCTTACGCTGACGATATTGTTTTATTAGCACCATCGTCATCGGGATTACAGTTTTTACTGAATATGCTTGGAAATGAAGCAAAAGAAATTGATATTGACATTAATATTAATAAATCATCATGCATGTATTTCAAAGACAATAAAGATAAAAACTTAAAGCCAAAGTTGATGCTATGTGGAGAGATATTGAATGTTGTTAATGAACAAAAGTATCTAGGGTTTATAATAGATGATAATTTAAATAATGACAAAGACGTAATTAGGTGTCGTAACCAGTTTTATAATGAATTTAATTGTATTTTACGTAAATTTTCTAATGTTAATGTTAGGGTTTTTACTCAGTTGTTCCAAAGTTACTGCTCAAGTTTTTATGGTTCTGAATTATGGTTTTATAACAAAAAGTGCAAACTTCCTCTTAAGCAATTTGCAATTGGTTACCACAAAGCAATAAAGAAAATGCTGAAATTAAAATATTGGGAAAGTAATCATCATGCATGTGAATTGGCTGGACTAATGACATTTAATCAGTTAATGAATTGGTTAAAAATTAGATTTGCTCACAAATGTCTCCTAAAACCTTGCAAGTTTTTACAGAAATGATTATTAAACCTTGATGAATACTTATCGTTAGGAAAGGAAGTTAACCATATCCTATTACATGAATATGACGTATCAGATTTGAAAACTAATGATATAAATGCTATCAAGTCAAGAATTATGTTTGTACAAAACCATGAACCTAGAATGCGGTAATGTATGAGGTTACTGTTATCTCTATTGTATATATGTAAAAAGTTAATTGTGTGGCCTTTTATGAAATAAAGATTTGAGTCTGAATCTATCTGTATATATGTAAAATGTTACCATGTAACCTTTTATGAAATAAAGAATTAACTAACTAACAATACATTCATTAGGTATATTGATAGTGATTTATCTCTCTATCTGTATATTAGGGGGGTTTACTACTACCAATACATTCATTAGGTATATTGATGGTGATTTATCTCTCTATCTGTATATTAGGTGGGTTTACTACTACCTTTCATTAGGTATATTGATGGTGATTTATCTCTCTATCTGTATATTAGGTGGGTTTACTACTACCAATACATTCATTAGGTATATTGATGGTGATTTATCTCTCTATCTGTATATTAGGTGGGTTTACTACTACCAATACATTCATTAGGTATATTGATAGTGATTTATCTCTCTATCTGTATATTAGGTGGGTTTACTACTACCAATACATTCATTAGGTATATTGATAGTGATTTATCTCTCTATCTGTATATTAGGTGGGTTTACTACTACCAATACATTCATTAGGTATATTGATAGTGATTTATCTCTCTATCTGTATATTAGGTGGGTTTACTACTACCAATACATTCATTAGGTATATTGATAGTGATTTATCTCTCTATCTGTATATTAGGTGGGTTTACTACTACCAATACATTCATTAGGTATATTGATAGTGATTTATCTCTCTATCTGTATATTAGGTGGGTTTACTACTACCAATACATTCATTAGGTATATTGATAGTGATTTATCTCTCTATCTGTATATTAGGTGGGTTTACTACTACCAATACATTCATTAGGTATATTGATAGTGATTTATCTCTCTATCTGAATATTAGGTGTGTTTACTACTACCAATACATTCATTAGGTATATTGATAGTGATTTATCTCTCTATCTGTATATTAGGTGGGTTTACTACTACCAATACATTCATTAGGTATATTGATAGTGATTTATCTCTCTATCTGTATATTAGGTGGGTTTACTACTACCAATACATTCATTAGGTATATTGATAGTGATTTATCTCTCTATCTGTATATTAGGTGGGTTTACTACTACCAATACATTCATTAGGTATATTGATAGTGATTTATCTCTCTATCTGTATATTAGGTGGGTTTACTACTACCAATACATTCATTAGGTATATTGATAGTGATTTATCTCTCTATCTGTATATTAGGTGGGTTTACTACTACCAATACATTCATTAGGTATATTGATAGTGATTTATCTCTCTATCTGTATATTAGGTGGGTTTACTACTACCAATACATTCATTAGGTATATTGATAGTGATTTATCTCTCTATCTGTATATTAGGTGGGTTTTACTACTACCAATACATTCATTAGGTATATTGATAGTGATTTATCTCTCTATCTGTATATTAGGTGGGTTTACTACTACCAATACATTCATTAGGTATATTGATAGTGATTTATCTCTCTATCTGTATATTAGGTGGGTTTACTACTACCAATACATTCATTAGGTATATTGTAATTGATAGTGATTTATCTCTCTATCTGTATATTAGGTGGGTTTACTACTACCAATACATTCATTAGGTATATTGATAGTGATTTATCTCTCTATCTGTATATTAGGTGGGTTTACTACTACCAATACATTCATTAGGTATATTGATAGTGATTTATCTCTCTATCTGTATATTAGGTGGGTTTACTACTACCAATACATTCATTAGGTATATTGATAGTGATTTATCTCTCTATCTGTATATTAGGTGGGTTTACTACTACCAATACATTCATTAGGTATATTGATAGTGATTTATCTCTCTATCTGTATATTAGGTGGGTTTACTACTACCAATACATTCATTAGGTATATTGATAGTGATTTATCTCTCTATCTGTATATTAGGTGGGTTTACTACTACCAATACATTCATTAGGTATATTGATAGTGATTTACCTCTTTATCTGTATATTAGGTGGGTTTACTACTACCAATACATTCATTATGTATTGCTAGTGATTTACCTCTCTATCTGTATATTAGGTGGTTTACTACTACCAATACATTCATTAGGTATATTGATAGTGATTTATCTCTCTATCTGTATATTTAGGTGGGTTTACTACTACCAATACATTCATTAGGTATATTGATAGTGATTATCTCTCTATCTGTATATTAGGTGGGTTTACTACTACCAATACATTCATTAGGTATATTGATAGTGATTTATCTCTCTATCTGTATATTAGGTGGGTTTACTACTACCAATACATTCATTAGGTATATTGATAGTGATTTATCTCTCTATCTGTATATTAGGTGGGTTTACTACTACCAATACATTCATTAGGTATATTGATAGTGATTTATCTCTCTATCTGTATATTAGGTGGGTTTACTACTACCAATACATTCATTAGGTATATTGATAGTGATTTATCTCTCTATCTGTATATTAGGTGGGTTTACTACTACCAATACATTCATTAGGTATATTGATAGTGATTTATCTCTCTATCTGTATATTAGGTGGGTTTACTACTACCAATACATTCATTAGGTATATTGATAGTGATTTATCTCTCTATCTGTATATTAGGTGGGTTTACTACTACCAATACATTCATTAGGTATATTGATAGTGATTTATCTCTCTATCTGTATATTAGGTGGGTTTACTACTACCAATACATTCATTAGGTATATTGATAGTGATTTATCTCTCTATCTGTATATTAGGTGGGTTTACTACTACCAATACATTCATTAGGTATATTGATAGTGATTTATCTCTCTATCTGTATATTAGGTGGGTTTACTACTACCAATACATTCATTAGGTATATTGATATTGATTTATCTCTCTATCTGTATATTAGGTGGGTTTACTACTACCAATACATTCATTAGGTATATTGATAGTGATTTATCTCTCTATCTGTATATTAGGTGGGTTTACTACTACCAATACATTCATTAGGTATATTGATGGTGATTTATCTCTCTATCTGTATATTAGGTGGGTTTACTACTACCAATACATTCATTAGGTATATTGATAGTGATTTATCTCTCTATCTGTATATTAGGTGGGTTTACTACTACCAATACATTCATTAGGTATATTGATAGTGATTTATCTCTCTATCTGTATATTAGGTGGGTTTACTACTACCAATACATTCATTAGGTATATTGATGGTGATTTATCTCTCTATCTGTATATTAGGTGGGTTTACTACTACCAATACATTCATTAGGTATATTGATAGTGATTTATCTCTCTATCTGTATATTAGGTGGGTTTACTACTACCAATACATTCATTAGGTATATTGATAGTGATTTATCTCTCTATCTGTATTAGGTGGGTTTACTACTACCAATACATTCATTAGGTATATTGATAGTGATTTATCTCTCTATCTGTATATTAGGTGGGTTTACTACTACCAATACATTCATTAGGTATATTGATAGTGATTTATCTCTCTATCTGTATATTAGGTGGGTTTACTACTACCAATACATTCATTAGGTATATTGATAGTGATTTATCTCTCTATCTGTATATTAGGTGGGTTTACTACTACCAATACATTCATTAGGTATATTGATAGTGATTTATCTCTCTATCTGTATATTAGGTGGGTTTACTACTACCAATACATTCATTAGGTATATTGATAGTGATTTATCTCTCTATCTGTATATTAGGTGGGTTTACTACTACCAATACATTCATTAGGTATATTGATAGTGATTTATCTCTCTATCTGTATATTAGGTGGGTTTACTACTACCAATACATTCATTAGGTATATTGATAGTGATTTATCTCTCTATCTGTATATTAGGTGGGTTTACTACTACCAATACATTCATTAGGTATATTGATAGTGATTTATCTCTCTATCTGTATATTAGGTGGGTTTACTACTACCAATACATTCATTAGGTATATTGATAGTGATTTATCTCTCTATCTGTATATTAGGTGGGTTTACTACTACCAATACATTCATTAGGTATATTGATAGTGATTTATCTCTCTATCTGTATATTAGGTGGGTTTACTACTACCAATACATTCATTAGGTATATTGATAGTGATTTATCTCTCTATCTGTATATTAGGTGGGTTTACTACTACCAATACATTCATTAGGTATATTGATAGTGATTTATCTCTCTATCTGTATATTAGGTGGGTTTACTACTACCAATACATTCATTAGGTATATTGATAGTGATTTATCTCTCTATCTGTATATTAGGTGGGTTTACTACTACCAATACATTCATTAGGTATATTGATAGTGATTTATCTCTCTATCTGTATATTAGGTGGGTTTACTACTACCAATACATTCATTAGGTATATTGATAGTGATTTATCTCTCTATCTGTATATTAGGTGGGTTTACTACTACCAATACATTCATTAGGTATATTGAGCTGTAATTGATAGTGATTATCTCTCTATCTGTATATTAGGTGGGTTTACTACTACCAATACATTCATTAGGTATATTGATAGTGATTTATCTCTCTATCTGTATATTAGGTGGGTTTACTACTACCAATACATTCATTAGGTATATTGATAGTGATTTATCTCTCTATCTATATATTAGGTGGGTTTACTACTACCAATACATTCATTAGGTATATTGATAGTGATTTATCTCTCTATCTGTATATTAGGTGGGTTTACTACTACCAATACATTCATTAGGTATATTGATAGTGATTTATCTCTCTATCTGTATATTAGGTGGGTTTACTACTACCAATACATTCATTAGGTATATTGATAGTGATTTATCTCTCTATCTGTATATTAGGTGGGTTTACTACTACCAATACATTCATTAGGTATATTGATAGTGATTTATCGATCTATCTGTATATTAGGTGGGTTTACTACTACCAATACATTCATTAGGTATATTGATAGTGATTTATCTCTCTATCTGTATATTAGGTGGGTTTACTACTACCAATACATTCATTAGGTATATTGATGGTGATTTATCTCTCTATCTGTATATTAGGTGGGTTAATACTACCAATACATTAATTAGGCATATTGATAGTGATTTATCTCTCTATCTGTATATTAGGTGGGTTTACTACTACCAATACATTCATTAGGTATATTGATAGTGATTTATCTCTCTATCTGTATATTAGGTGGGTTTACTACTACCAATACATTCATTAGGTATATTGATAGTGATTTATCTCTCTATCTGTATATTAGGTGGGTTTACTACTACCAATACATTCATTAGGTATATTGATAGTGATTTATCTCTCTATCTGTATATTAGGTGGGTTTACTACTACCAATACATTCATTAGGTATATTGATAGTGATTTATCTCTCTATCTGTATATTAGGTGGGTTTACTACTACCAATACATTCATTAGGTATATTGATAGTGATTTATCTCTCTATCTGTATATTAGGTGGGTTTACTACTACCAATACATTCATTAGGTATATTGATAGTGATTTATCTCTCTATCTGTATATTAGGTGGGTTTACTACTACCAATACATTCATTAGGTATATTGATGGTGATTTATCTCTCTATCTGTATATTAGGTGGGTTTACTACTACCAATACATTCATTAGGTATATTGATAGTGATTTATCTCTCTATCTGTATATTAGGTGGGTTTACTACTACCAATACATTCATTAGGTATATTGATAGTGATTTATCTCTCTATCTGTATATTAGGTGGGTTTACTACTACCAATACATTCATTAGGTATATTGATAGTGATTTATCTCTCTATCTGTATATTATTAGGTGGGTTTACTACTACCAATACATTCATTTGGTATATTGATAGTGATTTATCTCTCTATCTGTATATTAGGTGGGTTTACTACTACCAATACATTCATTAGGTATATTGATAGTGATTTATCTCTCTATCTGTATATTAGGTGGGTTTACTACTACCAATACATTCATTAGGTATATTGATAGTGATTTATCTCTCTATCTGTATATTAGGTGGGTTTACTACTACCAATACATTCATTAGGTATATTGATAGTGATTTATCTCTCTATCTGTATATTAGGTGGGTTTACTACTACCAATACATTCATTAGGTATATTGATAGTGATTTATCTCTCTATCTGTATATTAGGTGGGTTTACTACTACCAATACATTCATTAGGTATATTGATAGTGATTTATCTCTCTATCTGTATATTAGGTGGGTTTACTACTACCAATACATTCATTAGGTATATTGATAGTGATTTATCTCTCTATCTGTATATTAGGTGGGTTTACTACTACCAATACATTCATTAGGTATATTGATAGTGATTTATCTCTCTATCTGTATATTAGGGGGGTTTACTACTACCAATACATTCATTAGGTATATTGATAGTGATTTATCTCTCTATCTGTATATTAGGTGGGTTTACTACTACCAATACATTCATTAGGTATATTGATGGTGATTTATCTCTCTATCTGTATATTAGGTGGGTTTACTACTACCAATACATTCATTAGGTATATTGATAGTGATTTATCTCTCTATCTGTATATTAGGTGGGTTTACTACTACCAATACATTCATTAGGTATATTGATAGTGATTTATCTCTCTATCTGTATATTAGGTGGGTTTACTACTACCAATACATTCATTAGGTATATTGATAGTGATTTATCTCTCTATCTGTATATTAGGTGGGTTTACTACTACCAATACATTCATTAGGTATATTGATAGTGATTTATCTCTCTATCTGTATATTAGGTGGGTTTACTACTACCAATACATTCATTAGGTATATTGATAGTGATTTATCTCTCTATCTGTATATTAGGTGGGTTTACTACTACCAATACATTCATTAGGTATATTGATAGTGATTTATCTCTCTATCTGTATATTAGGTGGGTTTACTACTACCAATACATTCATTAGGTATATTGATAGTGATTTATCTCTCTATCTGTATATTAGGTGGGTTTACTACTACCAATACATTCATTAGGTATATTGATAGTGATTTATCTCTCTATCTGTATATATTAGGTGGGTTAATACTACCAATACATTAATTAGGCATATTGATAGTGATTTATCTCTCTATCTGTATATTAGGTGGGTTTACTACTACCAATACATTCATTAGGTATATTGATAGTGATTTATCTTGCTATCTGTATATTAGGAGGGTTTGCTACTACCAATACATTCATTAGGTATATTGATAGTGATTTATCTCTCTATCTGTATATTAGGTGGGTTTACTACTACCAATACATTCATTAGGTATATTGATAGTGATTTATCTCTCTATCTGTATATTAGGTGGGTTTACTACTACCAATACATTCATTAGGTATATTGATAGTGATTTATCTCTCTATCTGTATATTAGGTGGGTTTACTACTACCAATACATTCATTAGGTATATTGATAGTGATTTATCTCTCTATCTGTATATTAGGTGGGTTTACTACTACCAATACATTCATTAGGTATATTGATAGTGATTTATCTCTCTATCTGTATATTAGGTGGGTTTACTACTACCAATACATTCATTAGGTATATTGATAGTGATTTATCTCTCTATCTGTATATTAGGTGGGTTTACTACTTCCAATACATTCATTAGGTATATTGATAGTGATTTATCTCTCTATCTGTATATTAGGTGGGTTTACTACTACCAATACATTCATTAGGTATATTGACAGTGATTTATCTCTCTATCGTATATTAGGTGGGTTTACTACTACCAATACATTCATTAGGTATATTGATAGTGATTTATCTCTCTATCTGTATATTAGGTGGGTTTACTACTACCAATACATTCATTAGGTATATTGATAGTGATTTATCTCTCTATCTGTATATTAGGTGGGTTTACTACTACCAATACATTCATTAGGTATATTGATAGTGATTTATCTCTCTATCTGTATATTAGGTGGGTTTACTACTACCAATACATTCATTAGGTATATTGATAGTGATTTATCTCTCTATCTGTATATTAGGTGGGTTTACTACTACCAATACATTCATTAGGTATATTGATAGTGATTTATCTCTCTATCTGTATATTAGGTGGGTTTACTACTACCAATACATTCATTAGGTATATTGATAGTGATTTATCTCTCTATCTGTATATTAGGTGGGTTTACTACTACCAATACATTAGGTATATTGATAGTGATTTATCTCTCTATCTGTATATTAGGTGGGTTTACTACTACCAATACATTCATTAGGTATATTGATAGTGATTTATCTCTCTATCTGTATATTAGGTGGGTTTACTACTACCAATACATTCATTAGGTATATTGATAGTGATTTATCTCTCTATCTGTATATTAGGTGGTTACTACTACCAATACATTCATGTATATTGCTAGTGATTTACCTCTCTATCTGTATATTAGGTGGGTTTACTACTACCAATACATTCATTAGGTATATTGATAGTGATTTATCTCTCTATCTGTATATTAGGTGGGTTTACTACTACCAATACATTCATTAGGTATATTGATAGTGATTTATCTCTCTATCTGTATATTAGGTGGGTTTACTACTACCAATACATTCATTAGGTATATTGATAGTGATTTATCTCTCTATCTGTATATTAGGTGGGTTTACTACTACCAATACATTCATTAGGTATATTGATAGTGATTTATCTCTCTATCTGTATATTAGGTGGGTTTACTACTACCAATACATTCATTAGGTATATTGATAGTGATTTATCTCTCTATCTGTATATTAGGTGGGTTTACTACTACCAATACATTCATTAGGTATATTGATAGTGATTTATCTCTCTATCTGTATATTAGGTGGGTTTACTACTACCAATACATTCATTAGGTATATTGATAGTGATTTATCTCTCTATCTGTATATTAGGTGGGTTTACTACTACCAATACATTCATTAGGTATATTGATAGTGATTTATCTCTCTATCTGTATATTAGGTGGGTTTACTACTACCAATACATTCATTAGGTATATTGATAGTGATTTATCTCTCTATCTGTATATTAGGTGGGTTTACTACTACCAATACATTCATTAGGTATATTGATAGTGATTTATCTCTCTATCTGTATATTAGGTGGGTTTACTACTACCAATACATTCATTAGGTATATTGATAGTGATTTATCTCTCTATCTGTATATTAGGTGGGTTTACTACTACCAATACATTCATTAGGTATATTGATAGTGATTTATCTCTCTATCTGTATATTAGGTGGGTTTACTACTACCAATACATTCATTAGGTATATTGATAGTGATTTATCTCTCTATCTGTATATTAGGTGGGTTTACTACTACCAATACATTCATTAGGTATATTGATAGTGATTTATCTCTCTATCTGTATATTAGGTGGGTTTACTACTACCAATACATTCATTAGGTATATTGATAGTGATTTATCTCTCTATCTGTATATTAGGTGGGTTTACTACTACCAATACATTCATTAGGTATATTGATAGTGATTTATCTCTCTATCTGTATATTAGGTGGGTTTACTACTACCAATACATTCATTAGGTATATTGATAGTGATTTATCTCTCTATCTGTATATTAGGTGGGTTTACTACTACCAATACATTCATTAGGTATATTGATAGTGATTTATCTCTCTATCTGTATATTAGGTGGGTTTACTACTACCAATACATTCATTAGGTATATTGATAGTGATTTATCTCTCTATCTGTATATTAGGTGGGTTTACTACTACCAATACATTCATTAGGTATATTGATAGTGATTTATCTCTCTATCTGTATATTAGGTGGGTTTACTACTACCAATACATTCATTAGGTATATTGATAGTGATTTATCTCTCTATCTGTATATTAGGTGGGTTTACTACTACCAATACATTCATTAGGTATATTGATAGTGATTTATCTCTCTATCTGTATATTAGGTGGGTTTACTACTACCAATACATTCATTAGGTATATTGATAGTGATTTATCTCTCTATCTGTATATTAGGTGGGTTTACTACTACCAATACATTCATTAGGTATATTGATAGTGATTTATCTCTCTATCTGTATATTAGGTGGGTTTACTACTACCAATACATTCATTAGGTATATTGATAGTGATTTATCTCTCTATCTGTATATTAGGTGGGTTTACTACTACCAATACATTCATTAGGTATATTGATAGTGATTTATCTCTCTATCTGTATATTAGGTGGGTTTACTACTACCAATACATTCATTAGGTATATTGATAGTGATTTATCTCTCTATCTGTATATTAGGTGGGTTTACTACTACCAATACATTCATTAGGTATATTGATAGTGATTTATCTCTCTATCTGTATATTAGGTGGGTTTACTACTACCAATACATTCATTAGGTATATTGATAGTGATTTATCTCTCTATCTGTATATTAGGTGGGTTTACTACTACCAATACATTCATTAGGTATATTGATAGTGATTTATCTCTCTATCTGTATATTAGGTGGGTTTACTACTACCAATACATTCATTAGGTATATTGATAGTGATTTATCTCTCTATCTGTATATTAGGTGGGTTTACTACTACCAATACATTCATTAGGTATATTGATAGTGATTTATCTCTCTATCTGTATATTAGGTGGGTTTACTACTACCAATATATTCATTAGGTATATTGATAGTGATTTATCTTGCTATCTGTATATTAGGTGGGTTTACTACTACCAATACATTCATTAAGTATATTGATAGTGATTTATCTCTCTATCTGTATATTAGGTGGGTTTACTACTACCAATACATTCATTAGGTATATTGATAGTGATTTATCTCTCTATCTGTATATTAGGTGGGTTTACTACTACCAATACATTCATTAGGTATATTGATAGTGATTTATCTCTCTATCTGTATATTAGTGGTGTTTACTACTACCAATACATTCATTAGGTATATTGATAGTGATTTATCTCTCTATCTGTATATTAGGTGGGTTTACTACTACCAATACATTCATTAGGTATATTGATAGTGATTTATCTCTCTATCTGTATATTAGGTGGTTTACTACTACCAATACATTCATTAGGTATATTGATAGTGATTTATCTCTCTATCTGTATATTAGGTGGGTTTACTACTACCAATACATTCATTAGGTATATTGATAGTGATTTATCTCTCTATCTGTATATTAGGTGGGTTTACTACTACCAATACATTCATTAGGTATATTGATGGTGATTTATCTCTCTATCTGTATATTAGGTGGGTTTACTACTACCAATACATTCATTAGGTATATTGATAGTGATTTATCTCTCTATCTGTATATTAGGTGGGTTTACTACTACCAATACATTCATTAGGTATATTGATAGTGATTTATCTCTCTATCTGTATATTAGGTGGGTTTACTACTACCAATACATTCATTAGGTATATTGATAGTGATTCTCTATCTGTATATTAGCCGGTTGGCCTACTACCAATACATTCATTAGGTATATTGATAGTGATTTATCTCTCTATCTGTATATTAGGTGGGTTTACTACTACCAATACATTCATTAGGTATATTGATAGTGATTTATCTCTCTATCTGTATATTAGGGGGGTTTACTACTACCAATACATTCATTAGGTATATTGCTAGTGATTTATCTCTCTATCTGTATATTAGGTGGGTTTACTACTACCAATACATTCATTAGGTATATTGATGGTGATTTATCTCTCTATCTGTATATTAGGTGGGTTTACTACTACCAATACATTCATTAGGTATATTGATAGTGATTTATCTCTCTATCTGTATATTAGGTGGGTTTACTACTACCAATACATTCATTAGGTATATTGATAGTGATTTATCTCTCTATCTGTATATTAGGTGGGTTTACTACTACCAATACATTCATTAGGTATATTGATAGTGATTTATCTCTCTATCTGTATATTAGGTGGGTTTACTACTACCAATACATTCATTAGGTATATTGATAGTGATTTATCTCTCTATCTGTATATTAGGTGGGTTTACTACTACCAATACATTCATTAGGTATATTGATAGTGATTTATCTCTCTATCTGTATATTAGGTGGGTTTACTACTACCAATACATTCATTAGGTATATTGATAGTGATTTATCTCTCTATCTGTATATTAGGTGGGTTTACTACTACCAATACATTCATTAGGTATATTGATAGTGATTTATCTCTCTATCTGTATATTAGGTGGGTTTACTACTACCAATACATTCATTAGGTATATTGATAGTGATTTATCTCTCTATCTGTATATTAGGTGGGTTTACTACTACCAATACATTCATTAGGTATATTGATAGTGATTTATCTCTCTATCTGTATATTAGGTGGGTTTACTACTACCAATACATTCATTAGGTATATTGATAGTGATTTATCTCTCTATCTGTATATTAGGTGGGTTTACTACTACCAATACATTCATTAGGTATATTGATAGTGATTTATCTCTCTATCTGTATATTAGGTGGGTTTACTACTACCAATACATTCATTAGGTATATTGATAGTGATTTATCTCTCTATCTGTATATTAGGTGGGTTTACTACTACCAATACATTCATTAGGTATATTGATAGTGATTTATCTCTCTATCTGTATATTAGGTGGGTTTACTACTACCAATACATTCATTAGGTATATTGATAGTGATTTATCTCTCTATCTGTATATTAGGTGGGTTTACTACTACCAATACATTCATTAGGTATATTGATAGTGATTTATCTCTCTATCTGTATATTAGGTGGGTTTACTACTACCAATACATTCATTAGGTATATTGATAGTGATTTATCTCTCTATCTGTATATTAGGTGGGTTTACTACTACCAATACATTCATTAGGTATATTGATAGTGATTTATCTCTCTATCTGTATATTAGGTGGGTTTACTACTACCAATACATTCATTAGGTATATTGATAGTGATTTATCTCTCTATCTGTATATTAGGTGGGTTTACTACTACCAATACATTCATTAGGTATATTGATAGTGATTTATCTCTCTATCTGTATATTAGGTGGGTTTACTACTACCAATACATTCATTAGGTATATTGATAGTGATTTATCTCTCTATCTGTATATTAGGTGGGTTTACTACTACCAATACATTCATTAGGTATATTGATAGTGATTTATCTCTCTATCTGTATATTAGGTGGGTTTACTACTACCAATACATTCATTAGGTATATTGATAGTGATTTATCTCTCTATCTGTATATTAGGTGGGTTTACTACTACCAATACATTCATTAGGTATATTGATAGTGATTTATCTCTCTATCTGTATATTAGGTGGGTTTACTACTACCAATACATTCATTAGGTATATTGATAGTGATTTATCTCTCTATCTGTATATTAGGTGGGTTTACTACTACCAATACATTCATTAGGTATATTGATAGTGATTTATCTCTCTATCTGTATATTAGGTGGGTTTACTACTACCAATACATTCATTAGGTATATTGATAGTGATTTATCTCTCTATCTGTATATTAGGTGGGTTTACTACTACCAATACATTCATTAGGTATATTGATAGTGATTTATCTCTCTATCTGTATATTAGGTGGGTTTACTACTACCAATACATTCATTAGGTATATTGATAGTGATTTATCTCTCTATCTGTATATTAGGTGGGTTTACTACTACCAATACATTCATTAGGTATATTGATAGTGATTTATCTCTCTATCTGTATATTAGGTGGGTTTACTACTACCAATACATTCATTAGGTATATTGATAGTGATTTATCTCTCTATCTGTATATTAGGTGGGTTTACTACTACCAATACATTCATTAGGTATATTGATAGTGATTTATCTCTCTATCTGTATATTAGGTGGGTTTACTACTACCAATACATTCATTAGGTATATTGATAGTGATTTATCTCTCTATCTGTATATTAGGTGGGTTTACTACTACCAATACATTCATTAGGTATATTGATAGTGATTTATCTCTCTATCTGTATATTAGGTGGGTTTACTACTACCAATACATTCATTAGGTATATTGATAGTGATTTATCTCTCTATCTGTATATTAGGTGGGTTTACTACTACCAATACATTCATTAGGTATATTGATAGTGATTTATCTCTCTATCTGTATATTAGGTGGGTTTACTACTACCAATACATTCATTAGGTATATTGATAGTGATTTATCTCTCTATCTGTATATTAGGTGGGTTTACTACTACCAATACATTCATTAGGTATATTGATAGTGATTTATCTCTCTATCTGTATATTAGGTGGGTTTACTACTACCAATACATTCATTAGGTATATTGATAGTGATTTATCTCTCTCTATCTGTATATTAGGTGGGTTTACTACTACCAATACATTCATTAGGTATATTGATAGTGATTTATCTCTCTATCTGTATATTAGGTGGGTTTACTACTACCAATACATTCATTAGGTATATTGATAGTGATTTATCTCTCTAACTGTATATTAGGTGGGCTTACTACTACCAATACATTCATTAGGTATATTGATAGTGATTTATCTCTCTATCTGTATATTAGGTGGGTTTACTACTACCAATACATTCATTAGGTATATTGATAGTGATTTATCTCTCTATCTGTATATTAGGTGGGTTTACTACTACCAATACATTCATTAGGTATATTGATAGTGATTTATCTCTCTATCTGTATATTAGGTGGGTTTACTACTACCAATACATTCATTAGGTATATTGATAGTGATTTATCTCTCTATCTGTATATTAGGTGGGTTTACTACTACCAATACATTCATTAGGTATATTGATAGTGATTTATCTCTCTATCTGTATATTAGGTGGGTTTACTACTACCAATACATTCATTAGGTATATTGATAGTGATTTATCTCTCTATCTGTATATTAGGTGGGTTTACTACTACCAATACATTCATTAGGTATATTGATAGTGATTTATCTCTCTATCTGTATATTAGGTGGGTTTACTACTACCAATACATTCATTAGGTATATTGATAGTGATTTATCTCTCTATCTGTATATTAGGTGGGTTTACTACTACCAATACATTCATTAGGTATATTGATAGTGATTTATCTCTCTATCTGTATATTAGGTGGGTTTACTACTACCAATACATTCATTAGGTATATTGATAGTGATTTATCTCTCTATCTGTATATTAGGTGGGTTTACTACTACCAATACATTCATTAGGTATGTTGATAGTGATTTATCTCTCTATCTCTATATTACGTGGGTGTACTACTACCAATACATTCATTAGGTATATTGATAGTGATTTATCGATCTATCTGTATATTAGGTGGGTTTACTACTACCAATACATTCATTAGGTATATTGATAGTGATTTATCTCTCTATCTGTATATTAGGTGGGTTTACTACTACCAATACATTCATTAGGTATATTGATAGTGATTTATCTCTCTATCTGTATATTAGGTGGGTTTACTACTACCAATACATTCATTAGGTATATTGATAGTGATTTATCTCTCTATCTGTATATTAGGTGGGTTTACTACTACCAATACATTCATTAGGTATATTGATAGTGATTTATCTCTCTATCTGTATATTAGGTGGGTTTACTACTACCAATACATTCATTAGGTATATTGATAGTGATTTATCTCTCTATCTGTATATTAGGTGGGTTTACTACTACCAATACATTCATTAGGTATATTGATAGTGATTTATCTCTAACTGTATATTAGGTGGGTTTACTACTACCAATACATTCATTAGGTATATTGATAGTGATTTATCTCTCTATCTGTATATTAGGTGGGTTTACTACTACCAATACATTCATTAGGTATATTGATAGTGATTTATCTCTCTATCTGTATATTAGGTGGGTTTACTACTACCAATACATTCATTAGGTATATTGATAGTGATTTATCTCTCTATCTGTATATTAGGTGGGTTTACTACTACCAATACATTCATTAGGTATATTGATAGTGATTTATCTCTCTATCTGTATATTAGGTGGGTTTACTACTACCAATACATTCATTAGGTATATTGATAGTGATTTATCTCTCTATCTATATATTAGGTGGGTTTACTACTACCAATACATTCATTAGGTATATTGATAGTGATTTATCTCTCTATCTGTATATTAGGTGGGTTTACTACTACCAATACATTCATTAGGTATATTGATAGTGATTTATCTTGCTATCTGTATATTAGGAGGGTTTGCTACTACCAATACATTCATTAGGTATATTGATAGTGATTTATCTCTCTATCTGTATATTAGGTGGGTTTACTACTACCAATACATTCATTAGGTATATTGATAGTGATTTATCTCTCTATCTGTATATTAGGTGGGTTTACTACTACCAATACATTCATTAGGTATATTGATAGTGATTTATCTCTCTATCTGTATATTAGGTGGGTTTACTACTACCAATACATTCATTAGGTATATTGATAGTGATTTATCTCTCTATCTGTATATTAGGTGGGTTTACTACTACCAATACATTCATTAGGTATATTGATAGTGATTTATCTCTATCTGTATATTAGGTGGGTTTACTACTACCAATACATTCATTAGGTATATTGATAGTGATTTATCTCTCTATCTGTATATTAGGTGGGTTTACTACTACCAATACATTCATTAGGTATATTGATAGTGATTTATCTCTCTATCTGTATATTAGGTGGGTTTACTACTACCAATACATTCATTACGTATATTGATAGTGATTTATCTCTATCTGTATATTAGGTGGGTTTACTACTACCAATACATTCATTAGGTATATTGATAGTGATTTATCTCTCTATCTGTATATTAGGTGGGTTTACTACTACCAATACATTCATTAGGTATATTGATAGTGATTTATCTCTCTATCTGTATATTAGGTGGGTTTACTACTACCAATACATTCATTAGGTATATTGATAGTGATTTATCTCTCTATCTGTATATTAGGTGGGTTTACTACTACCAATACATTCATTAGGTATATTGATAGTGATTTATCTCTCTATCTGTATATTAGGTGGGTTTACTACTACCAATACATTCATTAGGTATATTGATAGTGATTTATCTCTCTATCTGTATATTAGGTGGGTTTACTACTACCAATACATTCATTAGGTATATTGATAGTGATTTATCTCTCTATCTGTATATTAGGTGGGTTTACTACTACCAATACATTCATTAGGTATATTGATAGTCTTTTATCTCTCTCTATCTGTATATTAGGTGGGTTTACTACTACCAATACATTCATTAGGTATATTGATAGTGATTTATCTCTCTATCTGTATATTAGGTGGGTTTACTACTACCAATACATTCATTAGGTATATTGATAGTGATTTATCTCTCTATCTGTATATTAGGTGGGTTTACTACTACCAATACATTCATTAGGTATATTGATAGTGATTTATCTCTCTATCTGTATATTAGGTGGGTTTACTACTACCAATATATTCATTGGGTATATTGATAGTGATTTATCTCTCTATCTGTATATTAGGTGGGTTTACTACTACCAATACATTCATTAGGTATATTGATAGTGATTTATCTCTCTATCTGTATATTAGGTGGGTTTACTACTACCAATACATTCATTAGGTATATTGATAGTGATTTATCTCTCTATCTGTATATTAGGTGGGTTTACTACTACCAATACATTCATTAGGTATGTTGATAGTGATTTATCTCTCTATCTCTATATTACGTGGGTGTACTACTACCAATACATTCATTAGGTATATTGATAGTGATTTATCTCTCTATCTGTATATTAGGTGGGTTTACTACTACCAATACATTCATTAGGTATATTGATAGTGATTTATCTCTCTATCTGTATATTAGGTGGGTTTACTACTACCAATACATTCATTAGGTATATTGATAGTGATTTATCTCTCTATCTGTATATTAGGTGGGTTTACTACTACCAATACATTCATTAGGTATATTGATAGTGATTTATCTCTCTATCTGTATATTAGGTGGGTTTACTACTACCAATACATTCATTAGGTATATTGATAGTGATTTATCTCTCTATCTGTATATTAGGTGGGTTTACTACTACCAATACATTCATTAGGTATATTGATAGTGATTTATCTCTCTATCTGTATATTAGGTGGGTTTACTACTACCAATACATTCATTAGGTATATTGATAGTGATTTATCTCTCTATCTGTATATTAGGTGGGTTTACTACTACCAATACATTCATTAGGTATATTGATAGTGATTTATCTCTCTATCTGTATATTAGGTGGGTTTACTACTACCAATACATTCATTAGGTATATTGATAGTGATTTATCTCTCTATCTGTATATTAGGTGGGTTTACTACTACCAATACATTCATTAGGTATATTGATAGTGATTTATCTCTCTATCTGTATATTAGGTGGGTTTACTACTACCAATACATTCATTAGGTATATTGATAGTGATTTATCTCTCTATCTGTATATTAGGTGGGTTTACTACTACCAATACATTCATTAGGTATATTGCTAGTGATTTATCTCTCTATCTGTTTATTAGGAGTGCATACTACTACCAATACATTCATTAGGTATATTGATAGTGATTTATCTCTCTATCTGTATATTAGGTGGGTTTACTACTACCAATACATTCATTAGGTATATTGATAGTGATTTATCTCTCTATCTGTATATTAGGTGGGTTTACTACTACCAATACATTCATTAGGTATATTGATAGTGATTTATCTTTATCTGTATATTAGGTGGGTTTACTACTACCAATACATTCATTAGGTATATTGATAGTGATTTATCTCTCTATCTATATATTAGGTGGGTTTACTACTACCAATACATTCATTAGGTATATTGATAGTGATTTATCTCTCTATCTGTATATTAGGTGGGTTTACTACTACCAATACATTCATTAGGTATATTGATAGTGATTTATCTCTCTATCTGTATATTAGGTGGGTTTACTACTACCAATACATTCATTAGGTATATTGATAGTGATTTATCTCTCTATCTGTATATTAGGTGGGTTTACTACTACCAATACATTCATTAGGTATATTGATAGTGATTTATCTCTCTATCTGTATATTAGGTGGGTTTACTACTACCAATACATTCATTAGGTATATTGATAGTGATTTATCTCTCTATCTGTATATTAGGTGGGTTTACTACTACCAATACATTCATTAGGTATATTGATAGTGATTTATCTCTCTATCTGTATATTAGGTGGGTTTACTACTACCAATACATTCATTAGGTATATTGATAGTGATTTATCTCTCTATCTGTATATTAGGTGGGTTTACTACTACCAATACATTCATTAGGTATATTGATAGTGATTTATCTCTCTATCTGTATATTAGGTGGGTTTACTACTACCAATACATTCATTAGGTATATTGATAGTGATTTATCTCTCTATCTGTATATTAGGTGGGTTTACTACTACCAATACATTCATTAGGTATATTGATAGTGATTTATCTCTCTATCTGTATATTAGGTGGGTTTACTACTACCAATACATTCATTAGGTATATTGATAGTGATTTATCTCTCTATCTGTATATTAGGTGGGTTTACTACTACCAATACATTCATTAGGTATATTGATAGTGATTTATCTCTCTATCTGTATATTAGGTGGGTTTACTACTACCAATACATTCATTAGGTATATTGATAGTGATTTATCTCTCTATCTGTATATTAGGTGGGTTTACTACTACCAATACATTCATTAGGTATATTGATAGTGATTTATCTCTCTATCTGTATATTAGGTGGGTTTACTACTACCAATACATTCATTAGGTATATTGATAGTGATTTATCTCTCTATCTGTATATTAGGTGGGTTTACTACTACCAATACATTCATTAGGTATATTGATAGTGATTTATCTCTCTATCTGTATATTAGGTGGGTTTACTACTACCAATACATTCATTAGGTATATTGATAGTGATTTATCTCTCTATCTGTATATTAGGTGGGTTTACTACTACCAATACATTCATTAGGTATATTGATAGTGATTTATCTCTCTATCTGTATATTAGGTGGGTTTACTACTACCAATACATTCATTAGGTATATTGATAGTGATTTATCTCTCTATCTGTATATTAGGTGGGTTTACTACTACCAATACATTCATTAGGTATATTGATAGTGATTTATCTCTCTATCTGTATATTAGGTGGGTTTACTACTACCAATACATTCATTAGGTATATTGATAGTGATTTATCTCTCTATCTGTATATTAGGTAGGTTTACTACTACCAATA
The DNA here is from genome assembly GCA_032716605.1 of Paralithodes platypus. Taxonomy (NCBI): domain Eukaryota; kingdom Metazoa; phylum Arthropoda; class Malacostraca; order Decapoda; family Lithodidae; genus Paralithodes; species Paralithodes platypus. The sequence goes on along the minus strand of CM064578.1, from coordinate 48,904,756 downwards.
CATTCATTAGGTGTATTGATAGTGATTTATCTCTATATCTGTATATTAGGTGGGTTTCCTACTACCAATACATTCATTAGGTATATTGATAGTGATTTATCTCTCTATCTGTATAATAGGTGGGTTTACTACTACCAATACATTCATTAGGTATATTGATGGTGATTTATCTCTCTATCTGTATATTAGGTGGGTTTACTACTACCAATACATTCATTAGGTATATTGATAGTGATTTAGCTCTCTATCTGTATATTAGGTGGGTTTGCTACTACTACCAATACATTCATTAGGTATATTGATAGTGATTTATCTCTCTATCTGTATATTAGGTGGGTTTACTACTACCAATACATTCATTAGGTATATTGATAGTGATTTATCTCTCTATCTGTATATTAGGTGGGTTTACTACTACCAATACATTCATTAGGTATATTGATAGTGATTTATCTCTCTATCTGTATATTAGGTGGGTTTACTACTACCAATACATTCATTAGGTATATTGATAGTGATTTATCTCTCTATCTGAATATTAGGACGGTTTACTACTACCAATACATTCATTAGGTATATTGATAGTGATTTATCTCTCTATCTGTATATTAGGTGGGTTTACTACTACCAATACATTCATTAGGTATATTGATAGTGATTTATCTCTCTATCTGTATATTAGGTGGTTTTACTAGTACCAATACATTTTAGGTATATTGATAGTGATTTATCTCTCTATCTGTATATTAGGTGGGTTTACTACTACCAATACATTCATTAGGTATATTGATAGTGATTTATCTCTCTATCTATATATTAGGTGGGTTTACTACTACCAATACATTCATTAGGTATATTGATAGTGATTTATCTCTCTATCTGTATATTAGGTGGGTTTACTACTACCAATACATTCATTAGGTATATTGATAGTGATTTATCTCTCTATCTGTATATTAGGTGGGTTTACTACTACCAATACATTCATTAGGTATATTAAGATCCCTGTAATTGATAGTGATTTATCTCTCTATCTGTATATTAGGTCGGTTTACGACTACCAATAAATTCATTAGGTATACTGATAGTGATTTATCTCTCTATCTGTATATTAGGTGGGTTAATACTACCAATACATTAATTAGGCATATTGATAGTGATTTATCTCTCTATCTGTATATTAGGTGGGTTTACTACTACCAATACATTCATTAGGTATATTGATAGTGATTTATCTCTCTATCTGTATATTAGGTGGGTTTACTACTACCAATACATTCATTAGGTATATTGATAGTGATTTATCTCTCTATCTATATATTAGGTGGGTTTACTACTACCAATACATTCATTAGGTATATTGATAGTGATTTATCTCTCTATCTGTATATTAGGTGGGTTTACTACTACCAATACATTCATTAGGTATATTGATAGTGATTTATCTCTCTATCTGTATATTAGGTGGGTTTACTACTACCAATACATTCATTAGGTATATTGATAGTGATTTATCTCTCTATCTGTATATTAGGTGGGTTTACTACTACCAATACATTCATTAGGTATATTGATAGTGATTTATCTCTCTATCTGTATATTAGGTGGGTTTACTACTACCAATACATTCATTAGGTATATTGATAGTGATTTATCTCTCTATCTGTATATTAGGTGGGTTTACTACTACCAATACATTCATTAGGTATATTGATAGTGATTTATCTCTCTATCTGTATATTAGGTGGTTTACTACCAATACATTCATTAGGTATATTGATAGTGATTTATCTCTCTATCTGTATATTAGGTGGGTTTACTACTACCAATACATTCATTAGGTATATTGATAGTGATTTATCTCTCTATCTGTATATTAGGTGGGTTTACTACTACCAATACATTCATTAGGTATATTGATAGTGATTTATCTCTCTATCTGTATATTAGGGGGGTTTACTACTACCAATACATTCATTAGGTATATTGATAGTGATTTATCTCTCTATCTGTATATTAGGTGGGTTTACTACTACCAATACATTCATTAGGTATATTGATAGTGATTTATCTCTCTATCTGTATATTAGGTGGGTTTACTACTACCAATACATTCATTAGGTATATTGATAGTGATTTATCTCTCTATCTGTATATTAGGTGGGTTTACTACTACCAATACATTCATTAGGTATATTGATAGTGATTTATCTCTCTATCTGTATATTAGGTGGGTTTACTACTACCAATACATTCATTAGGTATATTGATAGTGATTTATCTCTCTATCTGTATATTAGGTGGGTTTACTACTACCAATACATTCATTAGGTATATTGATAGTGATTTATCTCTCTATCTGTATATTAGGTGGGTTTACTACTACCAATACATTCATTAGGTATATTGATAGTGATTTATCTCTCTATCTGTATATTAGGTGGGTTTACTACTACCAATACATTCATTAGGTATATTGATAGTGATTTATCTCTCTATCTGTATATTAGGTGGGTTTACTACTACCAATACATTCATTAGGTATATTGATAGTGATTTATCTCTCTATCTGTATATTAGGTGGGTTTACTACTACCAATACATTCATTAGGTATATTGATAGTGATTTATCTCTCTATCTGTATATTAGGTGGGTTTACTACTACCAATACATTCATTAGGTATATTGATAGTGATTTATCTCTCTATCTGTATATTAGGTGGGTTTACTACTACCAATACATTCATTAGGTATATTGATAGTGATTTATCTCTCTATCTGTATATTAGGTGGGTTTACTACTACCAATACATTCATTAGGTATATTGATAGTGATTTATCTCTCTATCTGTATATTAGGTGGGTTTACTACTACCAATACATTCATTAGGTATATTGATAGTGATTTATCTCTCTATCTGTATATTAGGTGGGTTTACTACTACCAATACATTCATTAGGTATATTGATAGTGATTTATCTCTCTATCTGTATATTAGGTGGGTTTACTACTACCAATACATTCATTAGGTATATTGATGGTGATTTATCTCTCTATCTGTATATTAGGTGGGTTTACTACTACCAATACATTCATTAGGTATATTGATAGTGATTTATCTCTCTATCTGTATATTAGGTGGGTTTACTACTACCAATACATTCATTAGGTATATTGAGTGATTTATCTCTCTATCTGTATATTAGGTGGGTTTACTACTACCAATACATTCATTAGGTATATTGATAGTGATTTATCTCTCTATCTGTATATTAGGTGGGTTTACTACTACCAATACATTCATTAGGTATATTGATAGTGATTTATCTCTCTATCTGTATATTAGGTGGGTTTACTACTACCAATACATTCATTAGGTATATTGATAGTGATTTATCTCTCTATCTGTATATTAGGTGGGTTTACTACTACCAATACATTCATTAGGTATATTGATAGTGATTTATCTCTCTATCTGTATATTAGGTGGGTTTACTACTACCAATACATTCATTAGGTATATTGATAGTGATTTATCTCTCTATCTGTATATTAGGTGGGTTTACTACTACCAATACATTCATTAGGTAATTTGATAGTGATTTATCTCTCTATCTGTATATTAGGTGGGTTTACTACTTCCAATACATTCATTAGGTATATTGATAGTGATTTATCTCTCTATCTGTATATTAGGTGGGTTTACTACTACCAATACATTCATTAGGTATATTGATAGTGATTTATCTCTCTATCTGTATATTAGGTGGGTTTACTACTACCAATACATTCATTAGGTATATTGATAGTGATTTATCTCTCTATCTGTATATTAGGTGGGTTTACTACTACCAATACATTCATTAGGTATATTGATAGTGATTTATCTCTCTATCTGTATATTAGGTGGGTTTACTACTACCAATACATTCATTAGGTATATTGATAGTGATTTATCTCTCTATCTGTATATTAGGTGGGTTTACTACTACCAATACATTCATTAGGTATATTGATAGTGATTTATCTCTCTATCTGTATATTAGGTGGGTTTACTACTACCAATACATTCATTAGGTATATTGATAGTGATTTATCTCTCTATCTGTATATTAGGTGGGTTTACTACTACCAATACATTCATTAGGTATATTGATAGTGATTTATCTCTCTATCTGTATATTAGGTGGGTTTACTACTACCAATACATTCATTAGGTATATTGATAGTGATTTATCTCTCTATCTGTATATTAGGTGGGTTTACTACTACCAATACATTCATTAGGTATATTGATAGTGATTTATCTCTCTATCTGTATATTAGGTGGGTTTACTACTACCAATACATTCATTAGGTATATTGATAGTGATTTATCTCTCTATCTGTATATTAGGTGGGTTTACTACTACCAATACATTCATTAGGTATATTGATAGTGATTTATCTCTCTATCTGTATATTAGGTGGGTTTACTACTACCAATACATTCATTAGGTATATTGATAGTGATTTATCTCTCTATCTGTATATTAGGTGGGTTTACTACTACCAATACATTCATTAGGTATATTGATAGTGATTTATCTCTCTATCTGTATATTAGGTGGGTTTACTACTACCAATACATTCATTAGGTATATTGATAGTGATTTATCTCTCTATCTGTATATTAGGTGGGTTTACTACTACCAATACATTCATTAGGTATATTGATAGTGATTTATCTCTCTATCTGTATATTAGGTGGGTTTACTACTACCAATACATTCATTAGGTATATTGATAGTGATTTATCTCTCTATCTGTATATTAGGTGGGTTTACTACTACCAATACATTCATTAGGTATATTGATAGTGATTTATCTCTCTATCTGTATATTAGGTGGGTTTACTACTACCAATACATTCATTAGGTATATTGATAGTGATTTATCTCTCTATCTGTATATTAGGTGGGTTTACTACTACCAATACATTCATTAGGTATATTGATAGTGATTTATCTCTCTATCTGTATATTAGGTGGGTTTACTACTACCAATACATTCATTAGGTATATTGATAGTGATTTATCTCTCTATCTGTATATTAGGTGGGTTTACTACTACCAATACATTCATTAGGTATATTTAGATTTATCTCTCTATCTGTATATTAGGTGGTCCTACTACCAATACATGTAATTGATGGTGATTTATCTCTCTATCTGTATATTAGGTGGGTTTACTACTACCAATACATTCATTAGGTATATTGATAGTGATTTATCTCTCTATCTGTATAATAGGTGGGTTTACTACTACCAATACATTCATTAGGTATATTGATAGTGATTTATCTCTCTATCTGTATATTAGGTGGGTTTACTACTACCAATACATTCATTAGGTATATTGATAGTGATTTATCTCTCTATCTGTATATTAGGTGGGTTTACTACTACCAATACATTCATTAGGTATATTGATGATGATTTATCTCCCTATCTGTATATTAGGTGGGTTTACTACTACCAATACATTCATTAGGTATATTGATAGTGATTTATCTCTCTATCTGTATATTAGGTGGGTTTACTACTACCAATACATTCATTAGGTATATTGATAGTGATTTATCTCTCTATCTGTATATTAGGTGGGTTTACTACTACCAATACATTCATTAGGTATATTGATAGTGATTTATCTCTCTATCTGTATATTAGGTGGGTTTACTACTACCAATACATTCATTAGGTATATTGATAGTGATTTATCTCTCTATCTGTATATTAGGTGGGTTTACTACTACCAATACATTCATTAGGTATATTGATAGTGATTTATCTCTCTATCTGTATATTAGGTGGGTTTACTACTACCAATACATTCATTAGGTATATTGATAGTGATTTATCTCTCTATCTGTATATTAGGTGGGTTTACTACTACCAATACATTCATTAGGTATATTGATAGTGATTTATCTCTCTATCTGTATATTAGGTGGGTTTACTACTACCAATACATTCATTAGGTATATTGATAGTGATTTATCTCTCTATCTGTATATTAGGTGGGTTTACTACTACCAATACATTCATTAGGTATATTGATAGTGATTTATCTCTCTATCTGTATATTAGGTGGGTTTACTACTACCAATACATTCATTAGGTATATTGATAGTGATTTATCTCTCTATCTGTATATTAGGTGGGTTTACTACTACCAATACATTCATTAGGTATATTGATAGTGATTTATCTCTCTATCTGTATATTAGGTGGGTTTACTACTACCAATACATTCATTAGGTATATTGATAGTGATTTATCTCTCTATCTGTATATTAGGTGGGTTTACTACTACCAATACATTCATTAGGTGTATTGATAGTGATTTATCTCTATATCTGTATATTAGGTGGGTTTACTACTACCAATACATTCATTAGGTATATTGATAGTGATTTATCTCTCTATCTGTATATTAGGTGGGTTTACTACTACCAATACATTCATTAGGTATATTGATAGTGATTTATCTCTCTATCTGTATATTAGGTGGGTTTACTACTACCAATACATTCATTAGGTATATTGATAGTGATTTATCTCTCTATCTGTATATTAGGTGGGTTTACTACTACCAATACATTCATTAGGTATATTGATAGTGATTTATCTCTCTATCTGTATATTAGGTGGGTTTACTACTACCAATACATTCATTAGGTATATTGATAGTGATTTATCTCTCTATCTGTATATTAGGTGGGTTTACTACTACCAATACATTCATTAGGTATATTGATAGTGATTTATCTCTCTATCTGTATATTAGGTGGGTTTACTACTACCAATACATTCATTAGGTATATTGATAGTGATTTATCTCTCTATCTGTATATTAGGTGGGTTTACTACTACCAATACATTCATTAGGTATATTGATAGTGATTTATCTCTCTATCTGTATATTAGGTGGGTTTACTACTACCAATACATTCATTAGGTATATTGATAGTGATTTATCTCTCTATCTGTATATTAGGTGTGTCTAATACTACCAATACATTCATTAGGCATATTGATAGTGATTTATCTCTCTATCTGTATATTAGGTGGGTTTACTACTACCAATACATTCATTAGGTATATTGATAGTGATTTATCTCTCTATCTGTATATTAGGTGGGTTTACTACTACCAATACATTCATTAGGTATATTGATAGTGATTTATCTCTCTATCTGTATATTAGGTGGGTTTACTACTACCAATACATTCATTAGGTATATTGATAGTGATTTATCTCTCTATCTGTATATTAGGTGGGTTTACTACTACCAATACATTCATTAGGTATATTGATAGTGATTTATCTCTCTATCTGTATATTAGGTGGGTTTACTACTACCAATACATTCATTAGGTATATTGATAGTGATTTATCTCTCTATCTGTATATTAGGTGGGTTTACTACTACCAATACATTCATTAGGTATATTGATAGTGATTTATCTCTCTATCTGAATATTAGGTGTGTTTACTACTACCAATACATTCATTAAGTATATTGATGGTGATTTATCTCTCTATCTGTATATTAGGTGGGTTTACTACTACCAATACATTCATTAGGTATATTGATAGTGATTTATCTCTCTATCTGTATATTAGGTGGGTTTACTACTACCAATACATTCATTAAGTATATTGATGGTGATTTATCTCTCTATCTGTATATTAGGTGGGTTTACTACTACCAATACATTTATTAGGTATATTGATTGTGATTTATCTCTCTATCTGTATATTAGGTGGGTTTACTACTACCAATACATTCATTAGGTATATTGCTAGTGATTTATCTCTCTATCTGTATATTAGGTGGGTTTACTACTACCAATACATTCATTAGGTATATTAAGAACATAAGAAAATGAGAGTCTGCAGAAAGCCGATTGGCCTAAGCTAGGCAGATCCCTGTAATTGATGGCGATTTATATCTCTATCTGTATATTAGGTGGGTTTACTACTACCAATACATTTATTAGGTATGTTGATATTGATTTATCTCTCTATCTGTATATTAGGTGGGTTTACTACTACCAATACATTCATTAGGTATATTGATAGTGATGTATCTCTCTATCTGTATATTAGGTGGGTTTACTACTACCAATACATTCATTAAGTATATTGATGGTGATTTATCTCTCTATCTGTATATTAGGTGGGTTTACTACTACCAATACATTTATTAGGTATATTGATAGTGATTTTTCTCTCTATCTGTATATTAGGTGGGTTTACTACTACCAATACATTCATTAGGTATATTGATAGTGATTTATCTCTATATCTGTATATTAGGAGGGTTTGCTACTACCAATACATTCATTAGGTATATTTATAGTGATTTATCTCTCTATCTGTATATTAGGTGGGTTTACTACTACCAATACATTCATTAGGTATATTTATAGTGATTAATCTCTCTATCTGTATATTAGGTGGGTTTACTACTACCAATACATTCATTAGATATATTGATAGTGATTTATCTCTCTATCTGCAGAAAGCCGATTTACTACTACCAATACATTCCTGTATTTGATGGTGATTTATCTCTCTATCTGAATATTAGGTGTGTTTACTACAACCAATACATTCATTAGGTATATTGATAGTGATTTATCTCTCTATCTGTATATTAGGGGGGTTTACTACTACCAATACATTCATTAGGTATATTGATGGTGATTTATCTCTCTATCTGTATATTAGGTGGGTTTACTACTACCAATACATTCATTAGGTATATTGATGGTGATTTATCTCTCTAACTGTATATTAGGTGGGCTTACTACTACCAATACATTCATTAGGTATATTGATAGTGATTTATCTCTCTATCTGTATATTAGGTGGGTTTACTACTACCAATACATTCATTAGGTATATTGATAGTGATTTATCTCTCTATATGTATATTAGGTGGGTTTACTACAACCAATACATTCATTAGGTATATTGATAGTGATTTAGCTCTCTATATGTATATTAGGTGGGTTTACTACTACCAATACATTCATTAGGTATATTAAGAAAATAAGAAAATGGGAGTCTGCAGAAAGCCGATTGGCCTAAGCAAGGCAGATCCCTGTAATTGATAGTGATTTATCTCTCTATCTGCATATTAGGTGGGTTTACTACTACCAATACATTCATTAGGTATATTGATAGTGAGTTATCTCTCTATCTGTATATTAGGTAGGTTTACTACTACCAATACATTCATTAGGTATATTGATAGTGATTTATCTCTCTATCTGTATATTAGGTAGGTTTACTACTACCAATACATTCATTTGGTATATTGATAGTGATTTATCTCTCTATCTGTATATTAGGTGGGTTTACTACTACTAATACATTCATTAGGTATATTGATAGTGAATTATCTCTCTATCTGTATATTAGGTGGGTTTACTACTACCAATACATTCATTGGGTATATTGATAGTGATTTATCTCTCTATCTGTATATTAGGTGGGTTTACTACTACCAATACATTCATTAGGTATATTGATAGTGATTTATCTCTCTATCTGTATATTAGGTGGGTTTACTACTACCAATACATTCATTACGTATATTGATAGTGATTTATCTCTCTATCTGTATATTAGGTGGGTTTACTACTACCAATACATTCATTAGGTAAATTGATAGTGATTTATCTCTCTATCTGTATATTATTAGGTGGGTTTACTACTACCAATACATTCATTTGGTATATTGATAGTGATTTATCTCTCTATCTGTATATTAGGAGGGTTTACGACTACCAATGCATTCATTAGGTATATTGATAGTGATTTATCTCTCTATATGTATATTAGGTGGGTTTACAACTACCAATACATTCATTAGGTATATTGATAGTGATTTATCTCTCTATCTGTATATTAGATGGGTTTACTACTACCAATACATTCATTAAGTATATTGATAGTGATTTATCTCTCTATCTGTATATTATGTGGGTATACTATTACCAATACATTCATTAGGTATATTGATAGTGATTTATCTCTCTATCTGTATATTAGGTGGGTATACTACTACCAATACATTCATTAGGTATATTGATATTGATTTATCTCTCTATCTGTATATTAGGTGGGTTTACTACTACAAATACATCCATTAGGTATATTAATAGTGATGTATCTCTCTATCTGTATATTAGGTGGGTTTACTACTACCAATACATTCATTATGTATATTGATGGTGATTTATCTCTCTATCTGTATATTAGGTGGGTTTACTACTACCAATACATTTATTAGGTATATTGATAGTGATTTTTCTCTCTATCTGTATATTAGGTGGGTTTACTACTACCAATACATTCATTAGGTATATTGATAGTGATTTATCTCTATATCTGTATATTAGGTGGGTTTGCTACTACCAATACATTCATTAGGTATATTGATAGTGATTAATCTCTCTATCTGTATATTAGGTGGATTGACCTACCAATACATTCCTGTAATTGATGGTGATTTATCTCTCTATCTGTATATTAGGGGGGTTTACTACTACCAATACATTCATTAGGTATATTGATGGTGATTTATCTCTCTATCTGTATATTAGGTGGGTTTACTACTACCAATACATTCATTAGGTATATTGATGGTGATTTATCTCTCTAACTGTATATTAGGTGGGCTTACTTCTACCAATAAATTCATTAGGTATATTGATAGTGATTTATCTCTCTATATGTATATTAGGTGGGTTTACTACTACCAATATATTCATTAGGTATATTGATAGTGATTTATCTCTCTATCTGTATATTAGGTGGGTTTACTACTACCAATACATTCATTAGGTATATTGATAGTGATTTAGCTCTCTATCTGTACATTAGGTGGGTTTACTACTACCAATTCATTCATTAGGTATATTAAGAACATAATAAAATGGGAGTCTGCAGAAAGCCGATTGGCCTAAGCAAGGCAGATCCCTGTATTTGATAGTGATTTATCTCTCTATCTGTATATTAGGTGGGTCTACTACTACCAATACATTCATTAGGTGTATTGATAGTGATTTATCTCTCTATCTGTATATTAGGTAGGTTTACTACTACCAATACATTCATTAGGTATATTGATAGTGATTTATCTCTATATCTGTATATTAGGTGGGTTTACAACTACCAATACATTCATTTGGTATATTGATAGTGATTTATCTCTCTATCTGTATATTAGGTGGGTTTACTACTACCAATACATTCATTAGGTATATTGATAGTGAATTATCTCTCTATCTGTATATTAGGTGGGTTTACTACTACCAATACATTCATTGGGTATATTGATAGAGATTTATCTCTCTATCTGTATATTAGGTGGGTTTACTACTACCAATACATTCATTAGGTATATTTATAGTGATTTATCTCTCTATCTGTATATTAGATTGGTTTACTACTACCAATACATTCATTACGTATATTGATAGTGATTTATCTCTCTATCTGTATATTAGGTGGGTTTACTACTACCAATACATTCATTAGGTATATTGATGGTGATTTATCTCTCTATCTGTATATTAGGTGGGTTTACTACTACCAATACATTCATTAGGTATATTGATAGTGATTTATCTCTCTATCTGTATATTAGGTGGGTTTACTACTACCAATATATTCATTAGGTATATTGATGGTGATTTATCTCTCTAACTGTATATTAGGTGGGCTTACTTCTACCAATACATTCATTAGGTATATTGATAGTGATTTATCTCTCTATCTGTATATTAGGTGGGTTTACTACTACCAATACATTCATTAGGTATATTGATAGTGATTTATCTCTCTATCTGTATATTAGGTGGGTTTACTACTACCAATACATTCATTAGGTATATTGATAGTGATTTATCTCTCTATCTGTATATTAGGTGGGTTTACTACTACCAATACATTCATTAGGTATATTGATAGTGATTTATCTCTCTATCTGTATATTAGGTAGGTTTACTACTACCAATACATTCATTAGGTGTATTGATAGTGATTTATCTCTATATCTGTGTATTAGGTGGGTTTACTACTACCAATACATTCATTAGGTATATTGATAGTGATTAATCTCTCTATCTGTATAATAGGTGGGCTTACGACTACCAATACATTCATTAGGTATATTGATAGTGATTTATCTCTCTATCTGTATATTAGGTGGGTTTACTACTACCAATACATTCATTAGGTATATTGATGGTGATTTATATCTCTATCTGTATATTACGTGGGTTTACTACTACCAATACATTCATTAGGTATATTGATGGTGATTTATCTCTCTATCTGTATATTAGGTGGGTTTACTACTACCGATACATTCATTAGGTATATTGATAGTGATTTATCTCTCTATCTGTATATTAGGTGGGTTTACTACTACCAATACATTCATTAGGTAAATTGATAGTGATTTATCTCTCTATCTGTATATTATTAGGTGGGTTTACTACTACCAATACATTCATTTGGAATATTGATAGTGATTTATCTCTCTATCTGTATATTAGGTGGGTTTACGACTACCAATGCATTCATTAGGTATATTGATAGTGATTTATCTCTCTATATGTATATTAGGTGGGTTTACTACTACCAATACATTCATTAGGTATATTGATAGTGGTTTATCTCTCTATCTGTATATTAGGTGGGTTTACTATTACCAATACATTCATTAGGTATATTGATAGTGATTTATTTCTCTATCTGTATATTAGGTGGGTTTACTACTACCAATACATTCATTAGGTATATTGATATTGATTTATCTCTCTATCTGTATATTAGGTGGGATTACTACTACCAATTCATCCATTAGGTATATTGATAGTGATGTATCTCTCTATCTGTATATTAGGTGGGTTTACTACTACCAATACATTCATTAAGTATATTGATGGTGATTTATCTCTCTATCTGTATATTAGGTGGGTTTACTACTACCAATACATTTATTAGGTATATTGATAGTGATTTTTCTCTCTATCTGTATATTAGGTGGGTTTACTACTACCAATACATTCATTAGGTATATTGATAGTGATTTATCTCTATATCTGTATATTAGGTGGGTTTACTACTACCAATACATTCATTAGGTATATTGATAGTGATTTATCTCTCTATCTGTATATTAGGTAGGTTTACTACTACCAATACATTCATTAGGTGTATTGATAGTGATTTATCTCTATATATGTATATTAGGTGGGTTTACTACTACCAATACATTCATTTGGTATATTGATAGTGATTTATCTCTCTATCTGTATATTAGGTGGGTTTACTACTACCAATACATTCATTAGGTATATTGATAGTGAATTATCTCTCTATCTGTATATTAGGTGGGTTTACTACTACCAATACATTCATCAGGTATATTAAGAACATAAGAAAATGGAAGTTTGCAGAAAGCCGATTGGCCTAAGAAAGTCAGATCCCTGTAATTGATGGTGATTTATCTCTCTATCTGTATATTAGGGGGGTTTACTACTACCAATACATTCATTAGGTATATTGATGGTGATTTATCTCTCTATCTGTATATTAGGTGGGTTTACTACTACCAATACATTCATTAGGTATATTGATGGTGATTTATCTCTCTAACTGTATATTAGGTGGGCTTACTTCTACCAATACATTCATTAGGTATATTGATAGTGATTTATCTCTCTATCTGTATATTAGGTGGGTTTACTACTACCAATACATTAATTAGGTATATTGATAGTTATTTATCTCTCTATCTGTATATTAGGTGGGTTTACTACTACCAATACATTCATTAGGTATATTGATAGTGATTTATCTCTCTATCTGTATATTAGGTGAGTTTACTACTACCAATACATTCATTAGGTATATTGATAGTGATTTATCTCTCTATCTGTATATTAGGTGGGTTTACTACTACCAATATATTCATTAGGTATATTGATAGTGATTTATCTCTCTATCTGCATATTAGGTGGGTTTGCTACTACCAATACATTCATTAGGTATATTGATAGTGATTTATCTCTCTATCTGTATATTAGGTAGGTTTACTACTACCAATACATTCATTAGGTGTATTGATAGTGATTTATCTCTATATATGTATATTAGGTGGGTTTACTACTACCAATACATTCATTTGGTATATTGATAGTGATTTATCTCTCTATCTGTATATTAGGTGGGTTTACTACTACCAATACATTCATTAGGTATATTGATAGTGAATTATCTCTCTATCTGTATATTAGGTGGGTTTACTACTACCAATACATTCATTGGGTATATTGCTAGTGATTTATCTCTCTATCTGTATATTAGGTGGGTTTACTACTACCAATACATTCATTAGGTATATTTATAGTGATTTATCTCTCTATCTGTATATTAGATGGGTTTACTACTACCAATACATTCATTACATATATTGATTGTGATTTATCTCTCTATCTGTATATTAGGTGGGTTTACTACTACCAATACATTCATTAGGTATATTGATGGTGATTTATCTCTCTATCTGTATATTAGGTGGGTTTACTACTACCAATATATTCATTAGGTAAATTGATAGTGATTTATCTCTCTATCTGTATATTAGGTGGGTTTACTACTACCAATACATTCATTTGGTATATTGATAGTGATTTATCTCTCTATCTGTATATTAGGTGGGTTTACGAGTACCAATGCATTCATTAGGTATATTGATAGTGATTTATCTCTCTATCTGTATATTAGGTGGGTTTACTACTACCAATACATTCATTAGGTATATTGATGGTGATTTATCTCTCTATCTGTATATTAGGTGGGTTTATTACTACCAATACATTCATTAGGTATATTGATAGTGATTTATCTCTCTACCTGTATATTAGGTGGGTTTACTACTACCAATACATTCATTAGGTATATTGATAGTGATTTATCTCTCTATCTGTATAATAGGTGGGTTTACGACTACCAATACATTCATTAGGTATATTGATAGTGATTTATCTCTCTATCTGTATATTAGGTGGGTTTACTACTACCAATACATTCATTAGGTATATTGATGGTGATTTATCTCCCTATCTGTATATTAGGTGGGTTTACTACTACCAATACATTCATTAGGTATATTGATGGTGATTTATCTCTCTATCTGTATATTACGTGGGTTTACTACTACCAATACATTCATTAGGTATATTGATGGTGATTTATCTCTCTATCTGTATATTAGGGGGGTTTACTACTACCAATACATTCATTAGGTATATTGATGGTGATTTATCTCTCTATCTGTATATTAGATGGGTTTACTACTACCAATACGTTCATTATGTATATTGATGGTGATTTACCTCTCTATCTGTATATTAGGTGGGTTTACTACTACCAATACATTCATTAGGTATATTGATAGTGATTTATCTCTCTATCTGTATATTAGGTGGGTTTACTACTACCAATACATTCATTAGGTATATTGATAGTGATTTATCTTGCTATCTGTATATTAGGAGGGTTTGCTACTACCAATACATTCATTAGGTATATTGATAGTGATTTATCTCTCTATCTGTATATTAGGTGGGTTTACTACTACCAATACATTCATTAGGTATATTGATAGTGATTTATCTCTCTATCTGTATATTAGGTGGGTTTACTACTACCAATACATTCATTAGGTACATTGATAGTGATTTATCTCTCTATCTGTATATTAGGTGGGTTTACTACTACCAATACATTCATTAGGTATATTGATAGTGATTTATCTCTCTTTCTCTATATTAGGTGGGTTTACTACTACCAATACATTCATTAGGTATATTGATAGTGATTGATCTCTCTATCTGTATATTAGGTGGGTTTACTACTACCAATACATTCATTAGGTATATTGATTGTGATTTATCTCTCTATCTGTTCTGACATACGGAGCCCTGTATGTGTTTATTTAAGAGTTAGAATTAAGATTTGAAGGAGTGCCAAATTACCCAGGCGGCGAAGCACACCAGCGAGCGAACCCGGGAGTGGAAACCAGCTCACCTGCATACCAGCAAACAAGCCTTCACACCTGCGTGCGTCATATGGGACCCTGCAAACTACTTCGATGACCCGACGCTATGACGATGATCGACGCCATGAGACGCCATTGGACCACACATCTGCTACGCAACTAGAGGAGCTGTGATTGGGACGCGCACCATCCCCGCCTCCTGATTCGTTCCTACACCATCATTGCGTAGTATATAAGACCCGAGTAGTGGGCATTCAAATCAGTCACATTTGAAGTTGGGAAGGTGAACTTGCAGCTGGAGGAAGACGGGGTGAATTATTATAATGGGATTGTGACTGTCAGTCAGATTATATAAGTGTGTGTTAAGTGTGTTCGCTGTAAACACTTACAGTATGTTGGTTAGTGAGATATGTGATTGGGAATTAACGTTATCGCTACTATTATGTACTTAACTATTTTAGTTGACTGCCTTGTGGACTAAAGCAATTCTTCAAGTATTTGGGTTATGATAAAAGTAATACTATTGTTTTATATTAATACATGCGAGTTATATAATTTTCTGTTAATTAAGCTTACATTGCTGGTAAGAACAAGAACGGTGATATTATTGTCTCATGTTAGTAATATCGCCTTAGACTAACATGGCTGTTTTAATGTAACTTCTAGTGATTTCCTAAGCTGAAGAAAATTATTTTAGCTTCAAAATATTATTTTTGCTTTTCATATTATTTGAGTGATACCTGAATCGAATCTATGAAGCGATCCTGTAACTTAATTAACTCATAATCAAACCTCAATGTTACGTGGTAAAGAAATAAATTTACCTAATTATTAAATATATATCTTACTTTTTATGTGACTTTGATATTAATCCTGATAATAATAATATAAAACTATTAACGTAAGACAAGAACCAAGAATAATAACTACATTAAATATAAATAAAAGGACATAATATAAGAAAACTAGATATTCATTTCAAAAAGGGTAAGAGACAGAAATATTATTACCTTAATATTTATCTTTCAAGACTTGATATATAATTAATAGTCCTTCTTTAGATATAACTTATTCGGTTCATAACCATAGCCTACTAAGCTTCGGTTAAATATTAATTCTCTATAAATACTACATGACTTTAATTAGTTTCAGTATTTTTCCGTAATTAAAGAGTATCGGTCAATAAAGGATACCAAGTCCTAAGATCCAAAAGGAAAGGAAGCAACAACAGGAAATAATGTTATTAGATTTTACTTTCGTTTTGCCTTCAGCTGACTGATACCTTAATATATATCTCTGTGCTATCTAGTTTCATCAAGTTAACCACTTGAGGATCAAGATACGTAACACTGTATATTAGGTGGGTTTACTACTACCAATACATTCATTAGGTATATTGATAGTGATTTATCTCTCAATCTGTATATTAGGTGGGTTTACTACTACCAATACATTCTTAAAAGGCTAACTTATGGACACTTTCATTACCCTTTTCATACTCACACATGTTTAGAGGGTGTCGTAACCTCTGAGTTTGAATCTTCCTAGTTAGTTAGTTAAAATAGTACTTCAGAAGCTATCAACCCTTCTGGATTATTAAGCCAGCACACTGAAAGTCAAGAATAACGTCGAGAACTCCAGTCCCTTGAATCAACCAATAAACCATTTCTACCCTCAGGCCAAGTTGGTATCTCAGACAATGCAGTAGATGGTCTCATAGGAAGCGTTCCATATCATTGTAAATGGCTAGATTGAAATGGACAAGTTAAGGCCAACTATTTGTCTTTTGTTTTAACCTCCTTCTCCTGCATGTTTAACGCCATAAGTTTCACATTTTAACACTTTCGCTTATTTCTTTGTCAATATTAAGAGCTTCCATGCCCTTTAGAGCTCCATTTTTTCATGGCAAGCGATAGCGAGCCTGTAATTTTGGAGGTACCAGCCGAAGTACCAGCCTTCGGCTGGTACCTTTTTCTACCGGAAAATGTGCTAATTTATATCGAAGGCGGGTCTTCGGAATATTTTTGTTTATGCTTGATAGAGGTCTAGCGAGCGAACTAAAATAAATATTAATACGAGTAATAATATAAACTAAATATACAGTATATGTAAATAACATCCCCATCATTTTCCTTTCCACATCAATAATAATAATTGATAATGAAGTGTTGATCGAAGGTTCAGTAATTGTCATGGGACCTCTCTAGTTTATACCAAATTATCCAGTGAATAACTATACTTATGGGGAAGTGATTTAGTTTGCTCCCTAAGCCTCCATTAACCTCTGAAGTGCGCATGGGGGTAATTGGACACCTCTCCCTGTGCGCATGTATTTGAGGTGTTTCCGTCACTAAAATATTCATTGTACCATTAATAGCATTAATACTTATCCATATGCGCCTATTATGGGTTGATTATAAAGGTATTAACCTGAAACAACAATAAAACGAGTGAAAACAGCGTTTGGATGGTCAAAATCGGAGATATAGCCCGCGAGTTGTATAATGTATGGGTGAGGCAAGCTGCTTTCCCGCCAATTTCCCCCAAGGCCACTGAGACACAGTCGATCGATACTCTCTCTCTCTCTCTTGCACTCCCTTGCCATCAGTGATGACAACACCCTGCTTGCAACTCGCTAATGTTAGCACGAAAATATACCTCAGAATAAGGGAATAACAGGGAAAATAGGTGATAACTGAAGGAGAGGAGGAAAGTGGGGAAGGAGGGGAGGTAGAGGACTGAGATTTTGCATGGCCCAGGGGCCATTTTTTTTTTTTTTTTTTTTTTTTTTTTTTTTTTTCGATGTCAAAAGTTGATTTTTTATTTCACTCACTCATAAGAGTCTCCCCGCAGTCCGCCGGGGGAACTCTTAAGAGTCTCCCCGCAGTTCCCGGGTTAACCTTAAATAAATACCCCCAAGACCCCCCTTCGACATAAATGTGTAAATTTTTTGGTAGAAAAATTTCCCGGCTGAAGGCCGGTTCCTTCTAAATTTCAGGCTCGCTATCGCTCGCTAGGAAAATATCGACACCCAAATGGCACGAAAGGTCTTAAAATAGACAGAAATGGGGCGAAAGGTCATATAATCTCCAAACTAACGGGGCAAATGTCTTAAAATCGCAAACCTAATGGGGCTAAACATGGTGGTCCATAAAAATACAACTTACGTGAAAATTTCCCCTTACTGAAGAAATGGCGTCCTCCCACCGAACAGGCCAACTAACCCTTGCAGTGCATTTCAGCTACAGTTAGACGATTGTATGTAGCTTATGAAAGCTCTATGGTAGCTAAAAAGGATTAATTGAGATACTCTGTAGCCTTTTAAATGGAACACGTCTTTCCTAAGCTGAATAAAATTGTTTAATAATAGCCAGAATATAATGAAAAGGCCATCGCCGGTACAGAAGGGGCTAACATTATAACTTGTATTTTTATTTTTTTTATTTTTATTTTTCTATGTGATTGAGGGAGGTAAAAGGCAGAACTGCCTATAGCGAGTGCCTCCCCCATAGTTGAAAGAGTGACAGGGTCAAAATCAAGGGACGTTCGAGCCAAAATGCCTGGACACAGGGAGTTTGAAGCAATTTAAGTCATAGGAAGAGGGAAAGACTGATTCTGGGAGAGAGTTCCAGAGCTCAGCTGTTGAGTAGAAGAAAGACTGAGAGTAACGTTTCACTCTCGGGTTGGAGAGCTGCACAGAGTAGGGTTGGGACTGAGTTGCAAGACGAGTATCACGTGCCCTACGTAGAGGAGGTGGTATACACTGGGAAAGCTCTGAGGAACACTGATTATTATAGTAGCAATAGAATAGCGAGAGAGATGCAACATTGCGGCGGAGAGAGAGAGATTGTAGAGAGTTGGTGAGTGGACGGAATTTAATGATACGAAAGACCTTCCTTTCAACTTTGTCTAGGAGAGCGGTGTGAGAGGAATCTCCCCACACATGTGAACAATACTCAATACAAGGATGCACTATGCCCCTGTATAGAGCAAGAAGCTGTGCAGGGGAAATAGAACCCCCTAAGGCGGTTGAGCACACCCATCTTCTGGGAAACTGCCTTAGCAAGACTGGTAATATGGTCCTTCCAACTGAGAGCAGAAGAAAAAGAGACACCAAGAATATTGAGAGAAGATGAAGGATTGATTTTTGTATTGTTGAAGAATAAGGGATAGTCCACTGAGAGTTCCTTAAGGGTAGATAGATTGAGAAATTGGGTTTTGGAAGCATTAAAGGTAACAAGGTTTTCTCAGCCCCAATTGGAGATAGTATTTAGATCAGAATTTAAGAGTTCTATGGCTTCATTACGTTTGTCGTTGAGGGATTGCTGGCTGGGGCATTCTGAAAAACTAATGGAGTAGGGTAAGGTTGAGTTGTCTGCATATGAATGGATGGGAATTGAGGTACAATTGAGGAGATCATTTATAAAAATTAGAAAGAGAATAGGAGATAGGACAGAGCCCTGAGGAACACCGGAGTTTATAGGGTGAGGAAGTGAATAATGGCCGTCCACAACCGCGGCTATGGAATGGCCGGAAAGGAAATTAGAGACAAAGGCACAGATGGAGGGATAGAAACCGAATGAGGGTAGTTTAGAAATTAAAGACTTGTGCCAGACTCTATCGAAGGTCGATATGTCTAGTGCAATAAAAAAAGTCTCACCGAAGTCCCGAAAGGAGGATGACCAAGAGTTAGTAAGATATGAAAGAAGATCACCAGTAGAGCGACCCTTAAGGAAGCCATACTGGCGATCTGAGAGCAGATTATGAGAAGAGAAATGCTTAAGAAATTTGGAAGCAAGAATAGTTTCAAAACTTTAGAAAGACATGAGATGAGAGCAATTGGACGATAGTTGGAGGGTTGAGAGCGGTCACCCTTCTTTGAGACAGGTTGTATGTGAGCAAAATTCCAGCATGAAGGGAAGACGTTAGAGGATAGACAGAGACGAAAGAGTTTGCCTAGGTGTGATAAAGGCCGTCGCCGGTACAGAAGGGGTTAACATTATAACTTGTATGGAAAGTTGTGCGTGATAAAGGCCATCACCGCACCAGAAGGGGTTAACATTATAACTTGTATGGAAAGTTGTGCGTGATAAAGGCCATCGCCGGTACAGAAGGGGTTAACATTATAACTTGTATGGAAAGTTGTGCGTGATAAAGGCCATCGCCGGTACAGAAGGGGTTAACATTATAACTTGTATGGAAAGTTGTGCGTGATAAAGGCCATCGCTGGTACAGAAGGGGTTAACATTATAACTTGTATGGAAATTTGTGCGTGATAAAGGCCATCGACGGTACAGAAGGGGTTAACATTATAACTTGTATGGAAAGTTGTGCGTAATAAAGGCCATCGCCGGTACAGAAGGGGTTAACATTATAACTTGTATGGAAAGTTGTGCGTGATAAAGGCCATCGCCGGTACAGAAGGGGTTAACATTATAACTTGTATGGAAAGTTGTGCGTGATAAAGGCCATCGCCGGTACAGAAGGGGTTAACATTATAACTTGTATGAAAAGTTGTGCGTGATAAAGGCCATCGCTGGTACAGAAGGGGTTAACATTGTAACTTGTATGGAAAGTTGTGCGTGATAAAGGCCATCGCTGGTACAGAAGGGGTTAACATTATAACTTGTATGTAAAGTTGTGCGTGATAAAGGCCATCGCTGGTACAGAATGGGTTAACATTGTAACTTGTATGGAAAGTTGTGCGTGATAAAGGCCATCGCTGGTACAGAAGGGGTTAACATTGTAACTTGTATGGAAAGTTGTGCGTGATAAAGGCCATCGCTGGTACAGAATGGGTTAACATTGTAACTTATATGGAAAGTTGTGCGTGATAAAGGCCATCGCTGGTACAGAATGGGTTAACATTATAACTTGTATGGAAAGTTGTGCGTGATAAAGGCCATCGCCGGTACAGAAGGGGTTAACATTGTAACTTGTATGGAAAGTTGTGCGTGATAAAGGCCATCGCTGGTACAGAAGTGGTTAACATTGTAACTTGTATGGAAAGTTGTGCGTGATAAAGGCCATCGCTGGTACAGAAGGGGTTAACATTATAACTTGTATGGAAAGTTGTGCGTGATAAAGGCCATCGCCGGTACAGAAGGGGTTAACATTATAACTTGTATGTAAAGTTGTGCGTGATAAAGGCCGTCGCCGGTACAGAAGGGGTTAACATTGTAACTTGTATGGAAAGTTGTGCGTGATAAAGGCCATCGCTGGTACAGAAGGGGTTAACATTGTAACTTGTATGGAAAGTTGTGCGTGATAAAGGCCATCGCTGGTACAGAACGGGTTAACATTGTAACTTGTATGGAAAGTTGTGCGTGATAAAGGCCATCGCTGGTACAGAAGGGGTTAACATTGTAACTTGTATGGAAAGTTGTGCGTGATAAAGGCCATCGCTGGTACAGAAGGGGTTAACATTATAACTTGTATGGAAAGTTGTGCGTGATAAAGGCCATCGCCGGTACAGAAAGGGTTAACATTGTAACTTGTATGGAAAGTTGTGCGTGATAAAGGCCATCGCTGGTACAGAAGGGGTTAACATTGTAACTTGTATGGAAAGTTGTGCGTGATAAGGCCATCTCTGGTACAGAAGGGGTTAACATTATAACTTGTATGGAAATTTGTGCGTGATAAAGGCCATCGCCGGTACAGAAGGGGTTAACATTATAACTTGTATTGAAAGTTGTGCGTAATAAAGGCCATCGCCGGTACAGAAGGGGTTAACATTATAACTTGTATGGAAAGTTGTGCGTGATAAAGGCCATCGCCGGTACAGAAGGGGTTAACATTATAACTTGTATGGAAAGTTGTGCGTGATAAAGGCCATCGCCGGTACAGAAGGGGTTAACATTATAGCTTGTATGGAAAGTTGTGCGTGATAAAGGCCATCGCCGGTACAGAAGGGGTTAACATTATAACTTGTATGTAAAGTTGTGCGTGATAAAGGCCATCGCTGGTACAGAAGGGGTTAACATTGTAACTTGTATGGAAAGTTGTGCGTGATAAAGGCCATCGCTGGTACAGAAGGGGTTAACATTATATCTTGTATGTAAAGTTGTGCGTGATAAAGGCCATCGCTGGTACAGAAGGGGTTAACATTGTAACTTGTATGGAAAGATGTGCGTGATAAAGGCCATCGCTGGTACAGAAGGGGTTAACATTGTAACTTGTATGGAAAGTTGTGCGTGATAAAGGCCATCGCTGGTACAGAAGGGGTTAACATTGTAACTTGTATGGAAAGTTGTGCATGATAAAGGCCATCGCTGGTACAGAAGGGGTTAACATTATAACTTGTATGGAAAGTTGTGCGTGATAAAGGCCATCGCCGGTACAGAGGTGGTTAACATTGTAACTTGTATGGAAAGTTGTGCGTGATAAAGGCCATCGCTGGTACAGACGGGGTTAACATTGTAACTTGTATGGAAAGTTGTGCGTGATAAAGGCCATCGCTGGTACAGAAGGGGTTAACATTATAACTTGTATGGAAAGTTGTGCGTGATAAAGGCCATCGCCGGTACAGAAAGGGTTAACATTGTAACTTGTATGGAAAGTTGTGCGTGATAAAGGCCATCGATGGTACAGAAGGGGTTAACATTGTAACTTGTATGGAAAGTTGTGCGTGATAAAGGCCATCTCTGGTACAGAAGGGGTTAACATTATAACTTGTATGGAAATTTGTGCGTGATAAAGGCCATCGCCGGTACAGAAGGGGTTAACATTATAACTTGTATTGAAAGTTGTGCGTAATAAAGGCCATCGCCGGTACAGAAGGGGTTAACATTATAACTTGTATGGAAAGTTGTGCGTGATAAAGGCCATCGCCGGTACAGAAGGGGTTAACATTATAACTTGTATGGAAAGTTGTGCGTGATAAAGGCCATCGCCGGTACAGAAGGGGTTAACATTATAGCTTGTATGGAAAGTTGTGCGTGATAAAGGCCATCGCCGGTACAGAAGGGGTTAACATTATAACTTTTATGTAAAGTTGTGCGTGATAAAGGCCATCGCTGGTACAGAAGGGGTTAACATTGTAACTTGTATGGAAAGTTGTGCGTGATAAAGGCCATCGCTGGTACAGAAGGGGTTAACATTGTAACTTGTATGGAAAGATGTGCGTGATAAAGGCCATCGCTGGTACAGAAGGGGTTAACATTGTAACTTGTATGGAAAGTTGTGCGTGATAAAGGCCATCGCTGGTACAGAAGGGGTTAACATTGTAACTTGTATGGAAAGTTGTGCATGATAAAGGCCATCGCTGGTACAGAAGGGGTTAACATTATAACTTGTATGGAAAGTTGTGCGTGATAAAGGCCATCGCCGGTACAGAAGGGGTTAACATTGTAACTTGTATGGAAAGTTGTGCGTGATAAAGGCCATCGCTGGTACAGAAGGGGTTAACATTGTAACTTGTATGGAAAGTTGTGCGTGATAAAGGCCATCGCTGGTACAGAAAGGGTTAACATTATAACTTGTATGGAAAGTTGTGCGTGATAAAGGCCATCGCCGGTACAGAAGGGGTTAACATTATAACTTGTATGTAAAGTTGTGCGTGATAAAGGCCATCGCCGGTACAGAAGGGGTTAACATTGTAACTTGTATGGAAAGTTGTGCGTGATAAAGGCCATCGCTGGTACAGAAGGTGTTAACATTGTAACTTGTATGGAAAGTTGTGCGTGATAAAGGCCATCGCTGGTACAGAAGGGGTTAACATTGTAACCTGTATGGAAAGTTGTGCGTGATAAAGGCCATCGCTGGTACAGAAGGGGTTAACATTATAACTTGTATGGAAAGTTGTGCGTGATA
Organism: Paralithodes platypus; assembly: GCA_032716605.1. Classification (NCBI taxonomy): domain Eukaryota; kingdom Metazoa; phylum Arthropoda; class Malacostraca; order Decapoda; family Lithodidae; genus Paralithodes; species Paralithodes platypus. The sequence continues at coordinate 48,879,808 of CM064578.1, read as the reverse complement.
AAGGCCATCGCCGGTACAGAAGGGGTTAACATTGTAACTTGGATGGAAAGTTGTGCGTGATAAAGGCCATCGCTGGTACAGAAGGGGTTAACATTGTAACTTGTATGGAAAGTTGTGCGTGATAAAGGCCATCGCTGGTACAGAAGGGGTTAACATTATAACTTGTATGGAAAGTTGTGCGTGATAAAGGCCATCGCCGGTACAGAAGGAGTTAACATTATAACTTGTATGGAAAGTTGTGCGTGATAAAGGCCATCGCCGGTACAGAAGGGGTTAACATTGTAACTTGTATGGAAAGTTGTGCGTGATATTTTCTGTTTTCTGGCTATTATTAGACGATATTATTCATATTACTAAGGCTATGTGGAAGTCACAGGGTTGATTACGCCAATCTTTACCCTTGTATCTCCCATAGATACTTCCTAAGCTGCTTAAGGGGAAGTATTAGTATTTGTCTGAACCCCTTCTCTTTCATGTTTATCCCCATAAATTTTCAAATTCTAAGACTTTCGCCCATGTCATTATTAACCCTTAAATGGCAGCGCGCAACATAAGTCGAGTATAATAAATCTGGAATATCTGGCGCCGCGCGACATAGGTCGAGTTGGTATTTCCCGCCGTAATTTAAGTGGAAAGCAAAATCTAGCGGTCAGGCAGTGTACTACTATGTCCCACCCACACATCCCCACCGCGTGAGCTTGGCTCAGTACCGCTCTAGCCGCCACAATGGAGAGACAAGATTTGCCCGTGTTCGATTCGGTGCCCGGCCCCAGTACGTCGCGCCAGCCAAGGCGTAGGGCCCCGCTCTCAGCCGAGGAGTTAGTTCTGCTGATGAACTCTTCAGCGGTATCTAGAATATCGTTGAATGAAAGCATGGAAGGGCTTGGTGAGAGTGGGGGAAGTGAGGAGGAAGAAGAACTGGAAGATAACCCTGTCATCGGTTTTCACAGACGCCATAACTTGCGGGGCGAAGATGGCGAAGATAGTGACGAGGAGCTTGGTGAACACACTGGTGTGGGTGTTGGTAAGTACAATGTACATTTATATTTTTTGAGAGATTGATAGAGATTATATATATTATTATCTTATATATATATCGGTGTACAGTAGAATACATTCCTTACGCATGTGACTGAAATTGCTCGCAAGTTTGATTTCAAGCGATTGAAGATTGTGGTGTTGGTCTTCATATATTACGTTTCCATTCATTATTTTTATAGGCGTAGGCTATATAATATATATATATCGGTATACAGTAGAATACATTCCTTACGCATGTGACTGAAATTGCTCGCAAGTTTGATTGCAAGCGATTGAAGATTGTGGTGTTGGTCTTCATATATTACGTTTCCATTCATTATTTTTATAGGCGTAGGATATATAATACATATATATCGGTGTACAGTAGAATACATTCCTTACGCATGTGACTGAAATTGCTTGCAAGTTTGATTGCAAGCGATTGAAGATTGTGGTGTTGGTCTTCATATATTACGTTTCCATTTATTATTTATAGGCGTAGGCTATATAATACATATATATCGGTGTACAGTAGAATACATTCCTTACGCATGTGACTGAAATTGCTTGCAAGTTTGATTGCAAGCGATTGAAGATTGTGGTGTTGGTCTTCATATATTACGTTTCCATTCATTATTTCCTTACGCATGTGACTGAAATTGCTTGAAAGTTTGATTGCAAGCGATTGAAGATTGTGGTGTTGGTCTCCATATATTACGTTTCCATTCATTATTATCTTATAGGCGTAGGCTATATAATACATATATATCGGTGTACAGTAGAATACATTCCTTACGCATGTGACTGAAATTGCTTGCAAGTTTTATTGCAAGCGATTGAAGATTGTGGTGTTGGTCTTCATATATTACGTTTCCATTCATTTGATAGGCATATATCACGGTGTAGGGTTGATTTCATAGTATGAAATCAACCCTACACCGTGATATAGACGCCTATCAAATGATGGTATTGATATTATTATTTAGTGTTTGCGAGTTTTCATTCATTTGATAGGCGTATATCACGGTGTAGGGTTGATTTCATAGTATGAAATCAACCCTACACCGTGATATAGACGCCTATCAAATGATGATATTGATATTATTATTTAGTGTTTGCGAGTTTTCATTCATTTGATAGGCGTATATCACGGTGTAGGGTTGATTTCATAGTATGAAATCAACCCTACACCGTGATATAGACGCCTATCAAATGATGATATTGATATTATTATTTAGTGTTTGCGAGTTTTCATTCTTTTGATAGGCGTATATCACGGTGTAGGATTGATTTCATAGTATGAAATCAACCCTACACCGTGATATGGACGCCTATCAAATGATGGTATTGATATTATTATTTAGTGTTTGCGAGTTTTCATTCATTTGATAGGCGTATATCACGGTGTAGGGTTGATTTCATAGTATGAAATCAACCCTACACCGTGATATAGACGCCTATCATATGATGATATTGATATTATTATTTAGTGTTTGCGAGTTTTCATTCATTTGATAGGCGTATATCACGGTGTAGGGTTGTTTCATAGTATGAAATCAACCCTACACCGTGATATAGACGCCTATCAAATGATGGTATTGATATTATTATTTAGTGTTTGCAAGTTTTCATTCATTTGATAGGCGTATATCACGGTGTAGGATTGATTTCATAGTATGAAATCAACCCTACACCGTGATATAGACGCCTATCAAATGATGATATTGATATAATTATTTAGTGTTTGCAAGTTTTCATTCATTTGATAGGCGTATATCACGGTGTAGGATTGATTTCATAGTATGAAATCAACCCTACACCGTGATATAGACGCCTATCAAATGATGATATTGATATTATTATTTAGTGTTTGCGAGTTTTCATTCATTTGATAGGCGTATATCACGGTGTAGGGTTGATTTCATAGTATGAAATCAACCCTACACCGTGATATAGACGCCTATCAAATGATGGTATTGATATTATTATTTAGTGTTTGCAAGTTTTCATTCATTTGATAGGCGTATATCACGGTGTAGGATTGATTTCATAGTATGAAATCAACCCTACACCGTGATATAGACGCCTATCAAATGATGATATCGATATTATTATTTAGTGTTTGCAAGTTTTCATTCATTTGATAGGCGTATATCACGGTGTAGGATTGATTTCATAGTATGAAATCAACCCTACACCGTGATATAGACGCCAATCAAATGATGATATTGATATTATTATTTAGTGTTTGCGAGTTTTCATTCATTTGATAGGCGTATATCACGGTGTAGGGTTGATTTCATAGTATGAAATCAACCCTACACCGTGATATATACGCCTATAAAAAATGATGATATCAATATTATTATATTATAAATATATATATATATATATATATATATATATATATATATATTATATATATATATATATATATATATATATATATATATATATATATATATATATATATATATATATATATATATATATATATATATATATATATATATATATATATATATTATTTACTTTCTCTCTCTCTCTCTCTCTCTCTCTCTCTCTCTTTCTTTCTTCCCATCTGTTTGTGTGACTCACTGTTTATCAGGTCAATCCCCAGAATAACCTTTTGACAATTAGCCCCGGGCACTACCATCTTGTAGTATGTTCTTTCTCTACCTTCATGTATTCATGTATTTATTCATTTCTTCGCGTGACTCCATGTTGCTTGCAATCATTTGATAGGCGTATATCACGGTGTAGGGTTTATTTCATAGTATGAAATCAACCCTACACCGTGATATAGACGCCTATCAAATGATGGTATTGATATTATTATTTAGTGTTTGCGAGTTTTCAATCATTTGATAGGCGTATATCACGGTGTAGGGTTGATTTCATAGTATGAAATCAACCCTACACCGTGATATAGACGCCTATCAAATGATGGTATTGATATTATTATTTAGTGTTTGCAAGTTTTCATTCATTTGATAGGCGTATATCACGGTGTAGGGTTGATTTCATAGTAGGAAATCAACCCTACACCGTGATATACGCCTATCAAATTAATGAAAACTCGCAAACACTAAATAATAATATCAATACCATCATTTGATGGGCGTCTATATCACGGTGTAGGGTTGATTTCATACTATGAAATCAATCCTACACCGTGATATACGCCTATCAAATGATTGAAAACTCGCAAACACTAAATAATAATATCAATACCATCATTTGATGGGCGTCTATATCACGGTGTAGGGTTGATTTCATACTATGAAATCAATCCTACACCGTGATATACGCCTATCAAATGATTGAAAACTCGCAAACACTAAATAATAATATCAATACCATCATTTGATGGGCGTCTATATCACGGTGTAGGGTTGATTTCATACTATGAAATCAACCCTACACCGTGATATATACGCCTATAAAAAATGATGATATCAATATACGGTATATATATATATATATATATATATATATATATATATATATATATATATATATATATATACGTATATTTATTGTTCTATATATGATATTTTGGAGAATTCTCTCTCTCTCTCTCTCTCTCTCTCTCTCTCTTTCTCTCTTTCTCTTTCCTTCTTCCTATCGTGTTTGTGTGACTTACTGATTACTGTAGGCCACTCCTCAAACAACCAACCGTCACAGCCACCCGGGCAGTACCACCAAGTAGGATTTTCTTTCTCTACCTTCATGTATTCATATATTTATTCATTTCTTCGCGTGACTACATGTTGCTTGCAATCATTTGATAGGCGTATATCACGGTGTAGGGTTGATTTCATAGTATGAAATCAACCCTACACCGTGATATATACGCCTATAAAAAATGATGATATCAATATACGGTATATATATATATATATATATATATATATATATATATATATATATATATATATATATATATATATATATATATATATATATACGTATATTTATTGTTCTATATATGATATTTTGGAGAAATTTACTTTCTCTCTCTCTCTCTCTCTCTCTCTCTTTCCTTCTTCCCATCTGTTTGTGTGACTCACTGTTTATCAGGTCAATCCCCAGAATACCCTTTTGACAATTAGCCCCGGGCACTACCATCTTGTCAGTATATTCTTTCTCTACCTTCATGTATTCATGTATTTATTCATTTCTTCGCGTGACTACATGTTGCTTGCAATCATTTGGTAGGCGTATATCACGGTGTAGGGTTGATTTCATAGTATGAAATCAACCCTACACCGTGATATAGACGCCTATCAAATGATGGTATGAATATATTATTTAGTATTTGCGAGTTTTCAATCATTTGATAGGCGTATATAACGGTGTAGGGTTGATTTCATAGTATGAAATCAACCCTACACCGTGATATACGCCTATCAAATTATTGAAAACTCGCAAACACTAAATAATAATATCAATACCATCATTTGATAGGCGTCTATATCACGGTGTAGGGTTGATTTCATACTATGAAATCAATCCTACACCGTGATATACGCCTATCAAATGATTGAAAACTCGCAATAAATAATAATATCAATACCATCATTTGATAGGCGTCTATATCACGGTGTAGGGTTGATTTCATACTATGAAATCAACCCTACACCGTTATATATACGCCTATAAAAAATGATGATATCAATATATATATATATATATATATATATATATATATATATATACACGTATATACGTATATTTATTGTTCTATATATGATATTTTGGAGAAATTTACTTTTTCTCTCTCTCTCTCTCTCTCTCTCTTGCTCTCTCTCTCTCTCTCTCTCTCTCTCTCTCTCTCTCTCTCTCTCTCTCTTTCTCTCTTTCTCTTTCCTTCTTCCTATCTTGTTTGTGTGACTTACTGATTACTGTAGGCCACTCCTCAAACAACCAACCGTCACAGCCACCCGGGCAGTACCACCAAGTAGGATTTTCTTTCTCTACCTTAATGTATTCATGTATTTATTCATTTCTTCGCGTGACTCCATGTTGCTTGCAATCATTTGATAGGCGTATATCACGGTGTAGGGTTGATTTCATAGTATGAAATCAACCCTACACCGTGATATACGCCTATAAAAAATGTGATATCAATATATATATATATATATATATATATATATATATACTGTATATATACTGTATATTGGTGTATATTGCTTGCAATCATTTGATAGGCGTATATATCACGGTATACGGTACATTTGTTTCCTTACGAAGGTGACCTTGAAATTGCTAGGACTTTTCTCTCTCTTTTCGTAAGGAAAGAAATGTACTGTACACGTTATATATACGCCTAACAAATGATTGCAAGCAATATACACCAATATACAGTATATATATATATATATTTATATATATATATATACTGTATATTGGTGTATATTGCTTGCAATCATTTGATAGGCGTATATATCACGGTATACGGTACATTTGTTTCCTTACGAAGGTGACCTTGAAATTGCTAGGACTTTTCTCTCTCTTTTCGTCAGGAAAGAAATGTACTGTACACGTTATATATACGCCTATCAAATGATTGCAAGCAATATACACCAATATACTGTATATATATATATATATATATATATATATATATATATATATATATATATATATATATATACTGTATATTGGTGTATATTGCTTGCAATCATTTGATAGGCGTATATATCACGGTATACGGTACATTTGTTTCCTTACGCAGGTGACCTTGAAATTGCTAGGACTCTCTCTCTCTCTCTCTCTCTCTCTCTCTCTCTCTCTCTCTCTCTCTCTCTCTCTCTCTCTCTCTCTCTCTCTCTCTCTCTCTCTCTCAAATCAATCATGTCTTTGTTGTCAAGTTTGAGTCTGCACATCCCTCATACGAAATACCATTCCCACAATTTTCATAGGCAACACAAGACAGGCCAAACGACGAAGATCGTCATCCCCACAGCCACGCCCATCCACATCCAGGCAGCGAGCTTCGTCAGAGCTTCCAGTGATGCCCGGTGGTGAGCTAGGGAACATCTCGGGGGTAGTGCAGCTCTCACCACTAACCCCCGCCCATGGACAACCAGGACCATCGACGTCAACACCAGCTGTTGTTGCTCCTCCCAGGTTGTCAACGCCACCCGGGCTGCAGCGGATGAGGATGACCAGGAGGACCAGGCGTCGGCTGACGATGTCTGAGAGTGAATCCGGCACCGGCTCAAGCTCTCCCGATTCGCCTGAAGCCAGGATATCCCCCACGCCAGCAAGCGACTCTAATGGCGGGCAGGCACAGCCACAGCCACAGCAGGGACCGCCACAGCAAGGTGCCCGGGGAAGGGCCCGAGGAAGGGCCCAAGGAAGGGCCCGAGGAAGGGCCGCAAGAGGTGATCAGGTACGTGCTCGGGGAGGTGCCCCAGGAGGTGCTCCAGGAGGTGCCCCGGGAGGTGCCCCAGGAGGTGCCCCGGGAGGTGCCCCAGGAGGTGCCCCACGAGTGGTCGGGAGGGGCAGGAGGCCGGACGAGCCACCTATCTTTCAGTGGGAGCACTGCGAGCCTCGGGATATGCCTGGGGTTCCACCCAATTTTGATAAGGGGCCAAATGGTGTCCAGCCTGCCTTTCCCTGTTCAGAAAATGACACCCCTTATGACTACTTCCGAGCATTCTTTGACGATGAATTGCTCGGGGACATCGTCAGGGAGACAAACCTCTACGCAACCCAGCACTCCGAAGAGATGGCCTCGCCCCACATGAGGAGATGGACGCCCATCGATATCCCTCAGCTCCTCGTGTTTTTGGCCCTCACCATGCTAATGCCCCACATGAGAAAACACAACATGCTGGATTATTGGCTGATGCATGACATTAGATCAACGCCAGTCTTCAACATGTACATGCCCAGGGACCAATACCGGCAAATTCTCAAGTGCTTGCACTTTGTCGACAACACTGCCGCACACGGAGCTGACAAGCTTTGGAAAATCCGGCCATTCCTGAACTCCCTCCTGACCAGGTATCGCCGGTTTTTCAAACCTTTTCAGAATGTTGTGATTGACGAGTCCTTGATCCTCTTCCGTGGACGTCTCTCTTTCAGGCAGTACATTCCGTCGAAGCGTTACCGCTTCGGGATCAAGTTCTTTGTACTGTGTGACTGCGAGACAGGATACGTGCTGGACCTCATCATCTACACCGCTACTGATGTGGACATTCCAAACGACCTACTGGGTCTTTCAGGGGCGGTTGTGAAGACACTGATGGAGCCGTATCTGGATGCCAACCGTATCTTGTACAGCGACAATTTCTACACCTCTCCTCTCCTTGCCAGGTATCTCCTTGCAAGGAGCACGGGAAGCTGTGGAACTGTCAGGGCAAACAGGAAAACACTGGCCCAAGTTTCAGGCTACACGGAAAGGAGACATCTTCCGGAAGAAGAGCAGCAGTGACAGTATACTGGCTATTTGTTGGCATGACACAAAGCCAGTCAATGTCCTCTCCACCTTCCACAAGTCCACAATGCGAGATAGCGGGAAGAAGAGATACCACATGGACCCTGTCACCCGCGAGAAGCATCTAGTCCCTATCTCCAAACCTGACCTTGTTATGGACTACAACATAAACATGCGGTTGGTGGATAAGAGTGACATGCAAATCACTGCTGTTGACTGCCTCAGGAAGACGTGTAAGTGGTATAAGAAGGTGGTACTCCATCTTCTTGATGTCACTATCCTGAACGCGTACAACCTGTGGATGACGCTGACAGGAAGGAAGAGCTCGGTAAGGCTGTTCGCGAAGGACATCATCGACTCCATCTTCAGGAAGCACGGAACCACACGTATGCTACCACCTCCGAGGCCGATCGTGAATATGCCTGCCCGCCTTGAGAGCCGGGACTACTTCTTGACCCACATGCTTGTGTTTTGCCCCCGCTCAGCATCACAGATCGCAGCCAACCGGAAGCACGGACTGAAGCAGTGCCACGTCTGCAGACATACAACAAGGAGGAACCAAATTAGGAAGGAAACTACGTTCATCTGTAGTTATTGTAATGTGGGACTATGCGCTTCTCCATGTTACACAGAGTACCACACACTGGAACACTTCTAGACCTCTTCCAAGACCTCCTCCTCCTCTAGACCTCTTGCCAATCATTCATAAGTTCATGCAATCATTCATTCATCTATTTCAAACTACCTCATGAATTCATGTCATTCAATCATTCATATGGTGGAATAGCATACTACCCAAACACAAGTGCATTCATCATCATTAGCAACATCACCCATTACATCCATAAGTTTCTAATCTCATCCATCCATCTGCTTCTTGGTCTACCTCATACATCCATGTCATTTGTCTACCTCAATCATATAACTGCCTTTTATCTACCTCAATCCTATAACTGCCTTTTCTACCTCAATGAAATGTGGATTACACCTCCTGGGAACACCACAACAAAAAAATGAGTCATCAACACTTCCCCATAGGGTGATTTGGAAATGTGTTGAAATAATATTATTTATAAAACAAAACAAAAATTCCTGCAAAGCAAGCGAAACAGAGAGAGAGAGTGAAAATGCACGCCTATATATATATATATATATATATATATATATATATATATATATATATATATATACGCCTATCAAATGATTTCAATCAATATACGGTATATATATATATATACCGTATATTGGTATCAATCATTTGATAGGCATACATATCACCATGTACGTACCGGTACATTGTAGGGACAGAAATGTACCGTATACCGTGATATATACGCCTATCAAATGATTGAAATCAATATAGACCAATATACAGTATATATATTGATATCAATCATTTGATAGGCGTATATATCACGGTATACGGTACATTTTCTCCTTACGAAAGGAGAGAGAAGAGTCATAGCAATTTCAAGGTCACATGTACGGTACATAGTAGGGACAGAAATGTACCGTATACCGTGATATATACGCCTATCAAATGATTGAAATCAATATAGACCAATATACAGTATATATATATTGATATCAATCATTTGATAGGCGTATATATCACGGTATACGGTACATTTTTCTCCTTACGAAAGGAGAGAGAAGAGTCATAGTAATTTCAAGGTCACATGTACGGTACATAGTAGGGACAGAAATGTACCGTATACCGTGATATATACGCCTATCAAATGATTGAAATCAATATAGACCAATATACAGTATATATATATTGATATCAATCATTTGATAGGCGTATATATCACGGTATACGGTACATTTCTCTCCTTACGAAAGGAGAGAGAAGAGTCATAGCAATTTCAAGGTCACATGTACGGTACATAGTAGGGACAGAAATCTACCGTATACCGTGATATATACGCCTATCAAATGATTGAAATCAATATAGACCAATATACAGTATATATATATTGATATAAATCATTTGATAGGCGTATATATCACGGTATACGGTACATTTCTCTCCTTACGAAAGGAGAGAGAAGAGTCATAGCAATTTCAAGGTCACTTTCGTAAGGAAAAAAATATACCGTACATGGTGATATATATACGCCTATCAAATGATTGATATCAATATTCACCAATATACAGTATATATATATATATATATATATATATACCGTGTATTGATATCAATCATTTGATAGGCATACATATCATCATGTACGTATCGGTACATTGTAGGGACAGAAATCTACCGTATACCGTGATATATACGCCTATCAAATGATTGAAATCAATATACACCAATATACAGTATATATATATATATTGATATCAATCATTTGATAGGCGTATATATCACGGTATACGGTATATTTCTCTCCTTACGAAAGGAGTAGTATAGAAACATTCTTTGGGATTTGTTTGGCTGAGCGAATGCTTTCATAAACGGTCGCCGCGACCGTTTACGTCCAATATTATTGGAATCTGAAGAGGACCTTCGACCCTTCTCTTCGATGGTCGTCGGATCCCTTCGTTTGCTAATTGAATTTTATTATTTGTATTATTGTTTCAATTCGTAAATTAAAGGTTACAGAATACATTCTTTAATGCAAATCAATTGCATAATGTACGAAACTATTAATATATATTAATATGGGTTACAATTAGCACATTTCCAAAGACTTTAGATATATCTTCAATGACGATGTTGAACTTGACAGGAGCCGTTGTACAGGCACCTTCACCTGAGGCCTATGTCGGCCAGCCTTGACAAATTGTAGATCAATTCATCAGATTTTATTCGCCCAATTACTACCCAGGTAAGGAAATTCACGACATTCCATTATACTTCCTTGTATTTTTGGCTTGGAATCCTCATTTGGTGACTATTATTATCTATCTATTTGAGGCATATTTCCTGAAATAAGTCTTGCAATTAACGAGGATGGGTGTGAATGGGATCTGCCGTGTGTGGGCGTGTCAGCTCTGCAGACTCGTTATATATGTTCATTTATGGAAGTATTTAAAGTAGGCCTAGGCCTAGCCCAATCTGGGAGAACATGTTAGTCCCTATTTATAGCCTACTTTAGTAGGGTAGGCTAGGCCTATATTTTTTAATCCAATAGGCCTAGCCTATGTTAAAATAGCCAACAATAGGGTACCTAGGTTAACAAGTCCCAGATATTGAAAGAAAAAGTGGTAAAAATTGAAGAGACCTTGGACAGCCTTTTTAATTAGGCCTAGGCTAGGCCTATAATTGTTTTGTTAGGTTAGGTAAAAAGGCCATCGTTGACTGTTTTAACATAGTCTAGGCCTATTGGATTAAAAAATATAGGCCTAACCAGCCTACCCTACTAAAGTAGGCAATAAATAGGGACTAACATGTTCTCCCTGATTGGGCTAGGCCTACTTGAAATACTTCCATAAATGAACATAAGATAACGAGTCTGCAGAGCTGACTGGCCCACACACGGCATATCCCATTCACACCCATCCTCGTCAATTGCAAGACTTATTTCAGGAAATAGGCCTATGCCTCAAATAGATAGATAATAATGGTCACCAAATGAGGATTCCAAGCCAAAAATACAAGCAAGTATAATGTAATGTCGTGAATTTTCTTACCTGGTTAGTAGGCTAATTGGGCGAATAAAATCTGATGAAGCGGTCTTAAGGACCTATCCATATGGAAGCATACAACAGTTGTGATTAGATGATACAATATTATATAACGGGTACCTATGTATGTAAGAATTGCAATAAATTATATGAAATATATTGTTCATTCTTTATGCGGTACCTATAATTGTCCAAGCATCATATATTTAGTCATTTATAAAAGTAAACCTGCCTACTAGACTTTCTGTTTTTGGTACTGTATAGTACTGTAGACAGGGCAGGTGTCAATTTGATGCAGAATAAGTATTGAAAATAAATGGTTTTCTATATTAGCCTAGTCAAAGGGGGTGATCACATTACTATTAACTTGAAACCCGAAACTTCATGATATTGCTGCACTGCCACTGAATGGTACTAGATTAAAACCTGGCACTTTTCATGTAGCAGAACTGTACAGTATAAAACTTGGGGCAAATTGGTGCAGCTGTGGTAAAATGTGGTAAGGAGTATCGTTAGGCTACACTACTTCAAGAAACCTATCATAGCCTAGGCCTATTCCAAATTTGTAGGTTAGGTTAACTCAGAAATCGTTTTCCCCATTAGCTAACCTAACCTTGGCTATATTAATTTGCCAACAATTTTGCATTGTTTAACTGGCGGGCTAGGCGGTATTTTACACCGAGCCGCCCAGCGGGCACAATCCCGAAATATTCGCTCACTTTCACTCGCCCTAGCGCCGTAACTATGGCTCCAATCGGAACGAAACGATGATTTTTGGAACGAACAACTCTTCGTCTCCCCATAGAAGTCTATTCTGAATGAATTGAGCGAGTGTGGAGGGTGGGAGGAGGTGAGGAAGGGAGGCTACTTTTTGGTGTATTTCCCAGGCGCGTTCGGATGCGTTCCCTTTGTCCTGACTTCGGCCTCACGCGCGTCTATTATTCCTTCGGTAAGCCCTCTTATTTTATCTTGTTTCTCCTTATTTCTGTATTCTCTGTATTCTCGCTCTTTCTCTCTCTCTCTCTCTCTCTTTCTGTCTCTCTCACTCCTCTCGTCTGTCTGTCTGACTCTCTCTCTCTCTGGCTAGCTCGCTTTCTTTCTCTCTCTCTCCTCCCTTCTCCTTCGTACGCGCTGTCTCCCTTCCTCCCTGTCTCTCTTCTCTATATTTCTCCCTTTCGTATATGTAATTCTCATTATTCTTTTCTCTAATCCCTCTTTCTTTATTTGCTTGTAATATTTCTGTATTATTATATCTTTTCACTCTATTTTCAGTTCAGTTTCTGTATTCTCTTTCATTTATCACTAATAAATTTCATTCCTTACAAGCTACCGTACAAATACGGTATTCCTTCGGTAAGCCCTCTTATTTGATCTTGTTTCTCCTTATTTCTGTATTCTCTGTATTCTCGCTCTCTCTCTCTCTCTCTCTCTCTCTTTCTGTCTCTCTCACTCCTCTTGTCTGTCTGTCTGACTCTCTCTCTCTCTCTGGCTAGCTCGCTTTCTCTCTCTCCTCCCTTCTCCTTCGTACGCGTTGTCTCCCTTCCTCCCTGTCTCTCTTCTCTATATTTCTCCCTTTCGTATAGGTAATTCTCATTATTCTTTTCTCTAATCCCTCTTTCTTTATTTGCTTGTAATTTCTGTATTATTATATCTTTTCACTCTATTTTCAGTTCAGTTTCTGTATTCTCTTTCATTTATCACTAATAAATTTCATTCCTTACAAGCTACCGTACAAATACGGTATATATATATGATTATATATATATATATATATATATATACTGTATATCGGTGTATATCACGGTATACGGTATATTTCTCTCCTTACGAAAGGAGAGAAGAGTCATAGGCCCGCAGTACCAGATAATCGTGCGATCCCTTCGACGAAGGATTTGCACGTCGGATTCGACGTGAAGGTGGTACCACCAGTTGTTTCCTTGTGAGAATCTCTCGTGCGATGCCGTCGGACGCATGGTTGGTAAGCCTGTCAAACTCGCCGCGGTGCATTTCTTACGGTTGGTATACCTGAGGAACGTTTTGTTTACAAATTACTGCCTCGGGCAGCCTCACGGGAGTACAGACGGAATCGAATCGTAATAAAGTGATGGTCCCTGGTGTATTATTTACCCAGTTTATTGCATTAATCTTATTATTCTGTATTTAGGACAATCTCAATTGACGAAAATAAGGTAGCCTAGGCCCTAGTGATTCCCCAGAGGACCATTGAATTTCTCTTAGCCTAATTTCCCTTCAACCACCAATCAATTTTTGAGTTTAGGAATAGCCATGGGGTTGTGGTATGGATTTTCGCTGAATAATTGGGTTGTGCTTGGCTCTCTGGAAAAGTGGCTTGGTTATAATATCAAGCAAACTTTTCTGTTCTATTCAAGCCTAGCCCTGTTCACCTGTTCCAAGTAGATCTAGGCCTATGGCCATAAATTGTGAAATCTAACCTAGCCTATCTCTAACTCAAAAAGGGCCAGAGCTAGGATAGTGGGCTGTAAATTGCCATAGGCTATCTATCCCCTGGCTGACCCTTCCCAAATGGGAAAGGTAAAGCTTCGAGTCCTCCATTTCATAGTAAGAAATGCTTAAATTGGACATAGGCTATGAGCAATTTTGATGAGAATTTAGCCTAGGCCTACCCTATATTGTTAAAGTAGTTATCTTGATATATTAAAACTACTGAAAACAGGGTAGGCCTAGCCTAACCTTAAGAGGTTACCAGGGTTGGATTTTGGACGATGGGTTAGGCATGAGAGGCTAGTGGATTATTTAGTTTATAATAACCATGGTAACCTAATAAAACTAATCTATTTTAGCTATCCAAGCGAGGTAACCTCCGACTCTCCGAGTTTTTCCAAAAATTTAGCAGGGAGTGTTTGGATCACACAATTGTTCTCATCGGCTTTAGACATCTAGGGATAGTCACCTATCCTAGCCTAATTATAGAAAAAGATTTCATGGCTAAATAGTATTTTTTAATCTCCATGGGACTTGCATATTTAATCAACATGTAGCCTACTCTTTAACTAACGAAGACCAGAACTCTCAACAACCATATTAATGGAGATATTAATTATTAAAGGTCGATGCTATTGGTAACACATTCCTACAATAGACCTCCATCTGATCTGGTAACACTGGTCAGATTTGAGGTGCCAAGTCTTCCTAATACCTATTCCATTAATTGCAGCCCCTATTGAAAACGTTTGATACCTTTATCTATTACGAAATGCATTATATACTTGATTACTTATACTGGTGGTGCTGAAAATAGGTTATATAATCCTTTTAGCTTCGAAATCCACCCGCCATAGGGTATAGTTTTCAGATACCGCCATGATTTCCCAATACATCATCGTAAATTATCCACCATTTCGCATTTCCTAACAAATCGCTTTGGAAAGCGAGCCATAGATGTATCATAATATTGTCTAAGCGTATATATCAGAATGAGGCGATATATAACCGAGAAACTATCAAAATGATTGGTGATACGTGCGAATTGTCTGCGCACTTTTAATTTATTCTACCCTTCTTAATCGATAGAACTTTTGGACGGAACTCTGTAGAGCTCTTCAAAACTCGAGTAGCTATTATAGAAAATAGACTGTATTTTGGTGCTGCCATTTCTAAGCTCCGCCCCCCTCCGAGTCGTCTTATAGAAGATTTGGGAACGAATTGTTCTTGTAAAATAATGAAGCTCAACATACCACTAACATACCAAAATATAGCGATTTTGGTGCCACGTATGTTATATTTGGCTTTACCACTTCCATTTTTTTCAGTTATTATAAAATGGATGCAATTTTTGGAATAAATTGCTAACTGAATAAATATTATTATTATTATTATTATTATTATTATTATTAAGCATAACATTCTACTCCTATTGCATATTTTTGGTAATGCTAGCCCTATTTCTGCCAGGTTTGCCCTTAAAATAACATAAGTAACTCATAGAACATAAAAACCAGTTATTGTCTGTTGACGGACAGGCTCCTGGAAAATATCCTTTTTTCGGGACCAGCTAGAAAATCTGGGCCGGTCAGCAAAATTTCACGTTAAGGAACCTTAATGACACACCTTAGGGAACGAATGACCAATATTAAGTTTTTGTACAGGATAGTTATTGGCCTGTCCGAAAATTGTGCCTATCATAGGTGAACGTTTCAGGCCAATAGCAAAAACAAGTTTCCTAACAAGTGAGCGTAGCAATTTTCGGAGTTTGGCAGGTCTTCTTTGGGACAGGTTGAATGTGAACAAACTTCCAGCATGAAGGGAAGACGTTAGAGATAGACAGAGACGAAAGTGTTACATAATCGTATATCTATATAATTCTGTATATACCTTTATATATATTGCGATTCATCTCTGGGTATGGTTATTCATCTATTTGTGTGGCATTTTCTATACTGTTCTCGAACCCGTTAGCCTTTTTAATATATATTAAATACCTATGAAATATTTTGTTACCTTTCCTTAAAACTAGTATTTATAATGTATTTAATTCATACCTTCGTAATAGTTATTTATTATGACAGACACATCAGGGTGGGAATATATACACTAGCAGAGTTGTTTACATATTTTATTAAGTCTCAATAAAAACTACATAGATAGGCACATTAACATAATTAATAAAAACTATTCTTGGTCTGCAGGCACACCACCCTGCCGCCACTGCCCCGGTGCCGGAAGAGGGTGGGAGCGAGGAGGAGGAGGAGGAGGAGGCAGCTGCCGCAGTCCCAGGCCCTTCGCGCCCAACCGCTGGGGGTAGCCAGCCACAGCGTGGGCGTCGGCACAGCGTCGGCGGCCCTGACGACGTGATGCACGAGGCCACCTCCGTCATGGCGACTGTAAGTAGAAATCAGATAATATATTTAAAGCATTTTCAGATTATGGAGTGTGTGTTTATGGATAAAAATATTATTGTGGTCGACCAGGCTTCGTTGTCCTGAAACAGGTAAAATAAATGAACTTCTACAGTCTAATGTTAAGTGTAAATAGGGTAGACTAAAAAGGTATAAAGTGGATGTATAATATGTTCCTATTGACATTTTCCGGTGGCGGCTGTAGTATCTATAAACATGTTATTAATATTAGTATTAGTATTCGATGCAATAACAATATTAAACACTAATATCACACTCCTGGATTTCCCCAAACAGCTCCAGGAACAGGCCAGTGGTGTCCGCAGGATGGTGGAGAAGTTCGCGACCCCTCAGCCATGCACCAGGGAGGAGGACTTGTGGAAGCAGTTCTTAGGGTCCATTACAACGAAGTACAGCCGGCTCGACCCCAGCGTGAGGCGCCACACCAGAATGGAGATGTTGCTCCTGATGGAGTAAGACGGACCAGCCGGATACCATGAGTAACATCATGAGGTCCTTCTCGGCTGTTTCTCCCCAGGTCCTCCAGCAGGTGCAACAGCCCATTCAGGTGCAGCACCCCATACAGCAGGTTCAGCAGCCCATGCAGCAGGTGCAGACGGTTCAATATATGAACCAACCACCTGTGCTGTATAGTCAGTACCCTGCACCTGCCACAGCCAACCTTCTGCCCTCCACCACACCACAACGCAACTGCTCCACTCCAAAGGACACGACACTCCACAACATTAGTGTCTCCTCAAGCCTCTTCGATGGCTTGGTCACCAGCACATCACCAGGGGCCAGCCAGCAGACCCTGCATACTCTCCAGCATTTCACCAAATTATATAATTATGTAAACCTAATATGTAAGAAATGAAAATAAAAGTGTTTAATGTGTAAAAGATTTGTTTTCTATGTCCCTATTTATGTTATTAAATAAATATAGTAATATGAAGATATCTATGAAAAATAATAAGAATTTATAAGAAGCGTGCACCAGTATATGAAAAGTAATAAATCAATGAAGAGGCATAATTATAATAATAAGAAATGCAATTATAGAACAACTGCCAACAGAGAATAAACTGCAAAAATAAATGGAGTTTGTATACATCAAGATAAATATGAATAATTAATACATAACTAAAGTAGCACATGAGTATTTTAACATTAAAACAAAATTGAGGTATAAGAATTACAATAGGCAATGCAAAACCAAAGAAATAAAAAAAAAACATGAATTAACTGAACTTACAATGACATGCAATGAGAGTATAAATAAAGAATATTCTTACCAATGCATAACAAATTATATTAATGCAAAAATATTCCTACATTAAACAAAGTAAAAACTAATAAGAATACGCAATGTAAATAGAAAAAAAGAGAAATGAAAATACACATGAGTACACTGAACTTAGAATGACAGATAATGATAATACATATGGAAATATAATGTGAATAAATACTACTGAATTACATAAGTGCATAAATGCAAGTATAGTAATTATAAATCATCGATTAAAGTATGCAACATAAATAACATAACAGACATGAAACAAAACAGGATATAAAAAGACAAACATGTAGTTTCTCACCTATATCATCTGCTCCTGCCACGACACACTCCCAGCTGGTGAGTTTACGTACTTCATCTAATATTCCCGTACTGTCTTGTCAGCCTGGTTGCCTCTGTTGAGAGCTGTAGGGGTGGGAATACTAGGCAGTGCGTCGTCATCTCGCCAGGGACCGCGGGAAACTCCTGAGGAAGTTGTGGAGGTTGCAGCAAGCCGTCACCACAGACTCGATCCTTTCTGGGGCGAGGGTGATTGATGTGTGGAGAACTCTGAACCTGTGGGTTGGGTGGGTAGAGGAATATATAGGTGTCATTGTCAGAAATGTGGTGCTCCATCTAACATACAATAATATATTTCTGGATATGTTGTCATGCTCACCTGTTCGCTAGGATTCCAAAGGCGTTCTCCACCACTCTTCGTGCACTTGATAGCCGGTAGTTGAGTATCCTTTCGTCGTGGCCCAGACCCCGCTGTGGATACGGAATCATCATCCACGGACGAAGGCTGAAGGCGTTGTCACCGATAAAGTAGTAGGGTACATCTTGGTGAGGGGCATCGGACAGGGGCTCAGGTTGTGGGAAGTTTGCATGGTTGGCGTTGATGAGTTCATTTAGTGGCGATTTAGTGAAGCACCCGGTGTCTGACTCGCATCCAGGGCTGCCGATGTCCACATGGATGAACTTGTAGTCCGCATCCACGACTGCAAGTACGAGAACAGAGTAGAACTTTTTATAGTTATAATATTTTGATCCACCGAATGATGGGTTCCTGATCCGAATATGTTTCCCATCGATCGTCCCTAGTGCGTGTTGGAAGTCCCACCGACTTGAGAACCTGTGTGCAATAGCCTTCCTATCCTCTGGTGTCGTGGGGAAGTGGAACAACTCGTCAGAAAAGGCTTCAACGATGGCCTCACACGTCTTGGGAACAAGTAGCGAGATGGTCCTCTTGGCTACACGGAAAGCGAATCTGAGACTGGCGTAGTGGCGTAGGTGTTGCCACTTGCGAGAAATCGCAAGGTTATGGCCACTCTCAGCCCTACCTCCAGGGGCCTCCTCCAGAAGGTGATCTTCTTCTCCAGCCGTGGCCGCACACGCTCGCATATCTCGTTGAAGAGACCCTCGTCGAGCTGCAGGAAGCTCCGGTACAGTTCTGGATCCTCTGCTGACAATTCCCTCATGAGGGTGTGGTAGTGGCCATAGGTCTCCCTCCTCATTAGGTATGGCTTCACCCACACACTTCGCTTTTTCCTTCTCTTCAGTTTGGACATAACTTGGGTGAGATTTAGTAGCGTGGAGCACAGTTGTTCATTGCACTACATGTACAGCTGCACTTGATTCAACAGATTGGCGTGGTCGTCCATGTTGAGGGGAAATCGGCAGGAGAAGTTACGTCGGGGGAACCTGGTTGATGACTGAGGTGTGTCTGTGCCACGCCCCTATTTTATATTCATGGTGGTGGCCATCGCCGACGAGACTGCGTCCATCGTATTGTGGTCGCAGTGCCGTCGCAGTGCGTCGCAGACAGGTCGTAGACAGACATCTTAGGTCGCCGTCCAACGGGACTGGTCGTGGCACCAAGTCGCCGGTCTTGCGCCGTCTGCCGGGGCGGTGACGTGTTGAGGTCACCGTCCACTCTTGGTCCATGCGCCGTCTGCCGGGGCGGTGATGTGTTGAGGTCGGGCATCGTGGCCACACGTGGCCACTCGGGACACAAGGTCCTCCGTTTGATGCCGTCCAACAATTTTTGGTGGTCGGGGATGGACGGGAGCGCAAGATGGGTATGTGTGAACCGAGCTTAACTTGAACTCATTTTGACCCAGACAGAGAATCAATTGCTATGGGGATTACGGCTACCAGGGGAATATGATAACAAAAAACGCAAAATTATAAACAACTGTTGAATTATTCCAACCCTGGTAGAACAGTGTATTTAAAAATTAGTACAACAGACCCCCTTCCCATTCCTATTCCAGACACCATTCCCATTTCAGACCCCATACCCATTTCAGACACCATTCCCACTCCATATACCATTACAACCTTCCCCCAGACTTGACACCATTCCCATTCCAGACACCACTCCCATTCCAGACACCACTCCCATTCCAGACACCACCCCTATTTCAGACAACATTCCCATTTCAGACACCACTCCCATTCCAGACACCATTCCCATTCCAGACAACATTCCCATTCCAGACACCACTCCCATTCCAGACACCATTCCCATTCCAGACACCACTTCCATTCCAGACAACACTCCCATTCCAGACATCATTCCCATTACAAACACCATTTCCATTCCAGACAACACTCCCATTCCAGACAACACACCCATTCCAGACACCATTCCCATTACACACACCATTCCCATTCCAGACAACACTCCCATTACAGACAACACACCCATTCCAGACAACATTCCCATTCCATACAACACTCCCATTCCAGACAACACACCCATTCCAGACAACATTCCCATTCCATACACCATTCCCATTCCAGACAACACTCCCATTCCAGACAACACTCCCATTCCAAACAACACTCCCATTCCAGACTACACTCCCATTCCAGACACCATTCCCATTCCAGACAACACTCCCATTCCAGACTACACTCCCATTCTAGGCACCATTCCTATTCCAGACACCAATCCCACTCCAGACACCATCTCCATCTCCATTCCCAATCCCGCCCTACTCCAGACCCCATGCCCACTCCAGACACCATTACCATTCCATCCCATTCCAGACACCATACCCATTCCATATTCCATATTCAAAATATGCTACAGAGGGGCAATGCCTAGTGAGTTAATTGCTCAATAGGTGGCGTTCTGAGAGTGAGGGTCCGAGCCTAGGGAGTGAGACTGTGAAGCGCAGAGGCGAAGCAGCTTCAGAGATGGAGTTGGGTTCGAGCCGTGAATAGGTGCTTCGCATGTCTCACTCCTTAGACGGGAACAAGACCTCACAGGCCTCACCGTGTTCAGCGGTAGAGTGTAAAGGCTATCAGCCTATGCCCGAGAGGGAGTAGTTGGAATATAGAAAAAAGCAAAAAAAAAAAGTAAAAAAAAAAAAAAAAAAAAAACAGCATAACCATTCCCGACTACACTCCCATTCCAGACACCATTCCCATTCCAGACACCATTTCCATTCCAGACCCCATTCCCATTTCAGACCCCATTCCTACTCCAGACACCATTCCCATTCCCACTCCAGATACTATTCCAATTCCAGACACCATCTCCATTCCCACCCCCGTAAACCTTCCCCCATACTTGACACCATTCCCATTCCAGACACTATTCTCACTATCAATTCCCATTCCAGCCTTCCAACAGACTTACCACCATTCCCACTCCGGAAGCCATTCCCATTCCCGACACCATTCCCACAACCAATTCCCATTCCAGCCTTCCCCCAGAGTTACCACTATTCCCATCCCCATTCCCATTCCACACTTCTCCCAGATTTACCACCATTACCAGTCCACTTCACACACACTCCAACCTCCAGGGGCCAACCATTTTTACTACTCGATATTGTTTCTGCTGAATCTTTGCCTGAGAGTGGTCTTAACAAATATTGTAAAAAGGTGGTCTTAAGGGGAGATGGGTCGATTTTCGGGTCCCCCTTCTCCCTCGTGCTTAGCCACATTAGTTTTGACCTATTAAGACCTTCGACCCATTAGTTTGTCGATTTTAAGACTTTTCGCCCCATTTCTTTGTCAATAATAAGACCTTTCGTGCTATTTAGGTGTCATTTTTTTTCCTGGCGAACGATAGTGAGCCATTTATGTTTTTAAGAACCGGCCTTATAACATTGAGCGTATTTAT
>CM064578.1:48709908-48854908 GCA_032716605.1 Paralithodes platypus | reverse complement strand
TACTTATATTATAATTATTAAGTTTTATTAACTTATTTAATGTTTTCAAAACATTTGTTTTAGATTAAACTAAATAATTATATTAATAAACCATTATTTATAGTTTATAATATTTAAATTATTTAAATTATTTTTCTATCTCATCATCGAAGAATTAGTGGGTTTAAAATATAATATGAAAAATATAAAAAAGTTAGAATTTGTCCTGTTAAAACGAAAGGTTCTTCTACAGGCCGTGCACCAATTCATGTTAGTTGAATAACTATTGAGATAAAAAATCAAAATAATCATTGATTTACAGGATAAAAGGCCAATCCTCGAAATTTTGATTTATGTGTGAAAGGGAAAGTTATTAGGGCTGCTACTGATAAGACTAACGCAATAACTCCTAACGCTTTATTAGGAATTGATCGCAAAATTGCGTAAGCAAATAAAAAATACCATTCAGGTTGAATGTGCTTTGGTGTAACTATTGGATTAGTTGGGATAAAGTTATCTGGATCTATAAGAGCGTATGGAAATAAAAGTGATAATATTAATAAAGCTCATAATATAACTACGAATCCAACAATATCTTTATATGTAAAATATGGATGAAACGGAACCTTATCTACTTGTCTAGAAATCCCTAGAGTGTTATTAGCCCCTATTTGGTGTAGAAATATAATATGTACCACAGATAAAGCTATTACTACAAAGGGAAATAAAAAATGTAAAGAATAAAATCGTGTTAAAGTGGCGTTTTCAACTGCAAATCCACCTCAGATTCAATTTTCTAAATAGGTACCTACATATGGAATTGCTGAAAATAAATTAGTAATTACTGTAGCTCCCCAAAAAGATATCTGTCCCCACGGTAAAACATAACCTAAAAATGCTGTTGCTATAACTAAAAATAAAATAATAACTCCAACAATTCACGCTGGAATATTTATATAAGATCCATAGTAAATTCCACGTCCAATATGAAGATATAAACATACGAAAAAGAAAGAAGCCCCGTTAGCGTGAAGCGACCGAATTAATCATCCATAATTTACATCTCGATGAATATGAGCTACAGAAGAAAAAGCTAGATCTACATGTGCTGTATAATGTATAGATAAAAATAATCCTGTTATAATTTGAATAATTAAACATAGTCCTAGCAAAGATCCAAAGTTTCAAAATGTTGAAATATTACTGGGTAGCGGCATATCAACTAATGCTCCATTAATAATTCTAATAAGGGGGTGAGTTTTACGCACTGGTATTTTCATAGGTTATAAGACGAAGTGGACTTGAAGAAGATTTTATAATTTTTACTACAACTAATAAAGCAAGAAGTAAATAACTAATAATAAAAATGGTAAAGAATGCAGAAGGTAGATTATAAATGGGACTATTAAATAGTGAATTTGATCTAAATTTATATTCATTTATTAAAGAGGATGATATTATTAGTATTTTGTTTGATAGAATAATAGGGTCATAGATGATTAATAGAAAAAATACCAATACCACAATAATAAAAGATATAAGAAAAAAGTTAATATCAATAGTAAATTGTTCATTTGAAGCTAAAGATGCTACATAAATAAATAATACTAATATTCCTCCTAAAAAAATTAAAAATAGAATGTAAGAGAATCAAAAAGTTTTATTTAGTGTTCCTGAAGCAACCGCTACTAAAGTTGTTTGAATAAGTAAGATTAATCCTGCAGACAAAGGATGGGAAACCCGTATAAAAGATATTGAAAATATAATAATGATGGGGAGAATTAAATATAAAATGTCGTAGTATATTTATCTTACGAAGTTTTAAGAAATTAAAAAATTTCAATTTTGATTTACAAGACCAATGTTTTTTTATTTAAACTATTAAAACTATTTTAATTAATGATAATTCTGAATAATAGTATAACTTTAGTTTCTTTTTTTATAGTGTTTAGCGGGCTATGATCGTTTGTATCTTACCGTAAACATTTGTTAAATACATTATTAAGATTAGAATTTATTATATTAGGAATTTTTTTCTTTATAAATAACTGTATTTCTGGAATTGGAAGAGAGGTTTATTTTGTTTTATTTTTTTTAACGTTAGCTGCTTGTGAAGGAGCTTTGGGACTTTCTTTACTAGTTTCGATTGTTCGTAGTCATGGTAATGATTATTTTAATAGATTTAGAACCTTAGGATGTTAAAATTTATTTTATCTCTTATAATATTAATAGTTTTTATTGGGGAATGAAATCTGGTACAGAGTGGACTTTTTATTTTATGTTTTTTATTAAGTATTTTTTCATATCATGATTTTTATATAAGAAGTTTAGGATTTGGGTTGGGTACAGATTATTTAAGGTACATTTTAATTTTACTTAGGGCTTGAATTATATCTTTAGTAATTAGATCTAGTACTAAAGTAAAAAAAAATAATATTTATCCTTCTTCTTTTTTGTTTGTAAATCTTCTTCTTTTGGCTGCTTTATTTATTACTTTCAGTTCTATAGATTATTTAATATTTTATATTAGGTTTGAAGCTTCTTTAATTCCTACTTTAATTTTAATTTTAGGTTGGGGATATCAACCAGAGCGGATTCAAGCAGGAGTTTATATATTATTATATACTTTATTAGCTTCTTTACCTTTATTAGTTTCTATTTTATATATTTATAAAATTAATGGTAGTTTAAGAATTGGTTTAATATACAATATGGTAGGGCAGTCCAGAATTAATTTAATTTGATTTATTTGTTCTATAATGGCCTTTGTAGTTAAACTACCTATATATCTTTTTCATTTATGATTACCTAAAGCTCATGTAGAGGCCCCTGTAGCAGGCTCTATGATTTTAGCAGGTGTTTTATTGAAACTAGGGGGATATGGGCTTATTCGTATTTTACCTTTATTTGGAGAGCTAAATAAAATAATTAATTGACTATGAATTGGGCTGAGAATCTTAGGTGGGTTTATTGTTAGATTAATTTGTTTGCGTCAGGTGGATATAAAATCCTTAATTGCCTATTCTTCTGTTGCTCATATAGGATTAGTCTTAAGAGGATTAGTTATATTTGGTTGGTGAGGAATAAACGGAGCTGTAGTAGTTATAGTTGGACATGGTTTATGTTCTTCTGGTATATTTTGTTTAGCTAATATAGTTTACGAGCGCATAGGAAGACGTAGACTTTTAATTAATAAGGGATTAATAAATTTTATACCTAGAATAGCTTTGTGATGATTTTTATTAAGAATTGGTAATATAGCGGCGCCCCCTACTATTAATTTGTTAGCTGAAATCAATTTAATTATAAGAATAGTAAGATGAAGTAAAGTAACTATATTAGGAATTTGTTTATTATCTTTTTTTAGAGCTGGGTATACATTATATTTATATTCACTAAGTCAGCATGGTTTATTTTCTAGTTCTCTATATTCTTGTTGTTCAGGAAAAGTGCGTGAATATTTAGTATTAAGTTTACACTGAATTCCTTTAAATATTCTAATTTTAAAAAGTATTGTGATTATACCTAATTTTTATTTAAATAGTTTAATAAAAAACATTGGTTTGTGGTACCAAAAATATAATTATGTTTATTTTAAATCATCATTTGAAAAATATCAATTAGTTTAACCAGAATATTATTTTTATTATTATTATCTATTTTTTCTATAATAATATCCTTATTTTGTATTCTATTCGAAAAATGTTATGTAGCGGAATGGGAGATTTTATCTATTAATTCTAATTCAATTTTAGCAACATTTATTTTCGATTGAATATCTTTAATATTTTTAGGTTTTGTATTATTTATTTCTTCTATAGTAATTTTTTATAGGGGCGACTATATGGCAGGAGATTATAATATAAATCGTTTTATCTACCTAGTTTTGGCTTTCGTATTTTCTATAGCCATACTAATTATTAGTCCTAATTTAATTAGAATTTGATTAGGTTGGGACGGGTTAGGATTAATTTCTTATGCTTTGGTAATTTATTATCAAAATGAAAAAAGAGCTAACGCTGGGATACTGACTGTACTATCAAATCGTATTGGAGATGTTGCTATTTTACTTAGAATTGGTTTAATATTTAAACTTGGAGGATGAAATTTTATTTGTTATAGTTATTATCTAACAGATTGTGATAGTATATTATTAAAATTATTGATTATAATAGCTGCTATAACAAAAAGTGCTCAAATTCCTTTTTCTGCTTGATTACCAGCAGCCATAGCTGCTCCTACTCCAGTATCTGCATTAGTACATTCTTCCACGTTAGTCACAGCAGGTGTTTATTTAATAATTCGGTTTAGTCCTTCTTTATTGGGCTCTAAAGTTTCTATCTTGTTATTACTAATCTCTTGTTTAACTATATTTATGTCTGGATTAGGTGCAAATTTTGAATATGACAGTTAGGTGTTATATTAAGAATTTTATCTTTAGGTTTTTCTACATTAGCATTTTTTCATTTATTAACACATGCTTTATTTAAAGCTGTATTATTTATGTGCGCTGGGGTAGTAATTCATAATGTAAAAGAATTTCAAGATATTCGTTATATGGGAAGATTTTGTAGAAAAATACCACTAACTAGAATGTGTATAAATTTAGCTAATTTAGCTTTATGTGGTACTCCATTTTTAGCTGGTTTTTATTCTAAAGATCTTATTTTAGAAATGGCCTTTATAAGATGAATTAATTTAGTTTGTTTTATTTTATATGTTGTAGCTACAAGGTTGACGGTTTGTTATACATTTCGTTTAGTTTACTATAGTTTAACAGGAGTTTTTAATTTAAGATCTTACAGATCTGTAAGTGATAACTCTATTATTATAACTAGCCCTATAGTTGTTTTAGGGTTTGGTGCTATTTTTGGAGGAGCTATATTATCTTGAATTATTTTTCCTGAGAGTTATATAATTTGCATAAGTTTATCTATTAAAATATTAACATTATTTATTAGAGTTGTTGGCGGAGCCCTGGGTTATTTATTAAATATAATAACTATTGATTATAAATTAAAATCTTTTAGAGTTTATAACTTAGTTGTATTTATAGGTTCTATATGATTTATACCTTTTATTTCAACTTTAAATTTTTCTAAAAATAGTTTAATAGGGGGCGCAAGATTTTATAAACTATGTGATAAGGGGTGGTCTGAAACTCTAGGTGGCCAAGGTTTATTTAATTCTGTAATTAAATTTTCTCTCTCTAGACAAATTCTTCAGGGTAATGGTATTAAAGTTTCTATAAAAATATTTTTAGTACTATCTATTATCTTATTATTAATTATTATTTAAACTTTTATAATTTATTTGCAGAGAATATCGCGCTGAAGATGCGAAAGAGGTAAAACTACCTGAAAGTGTTTTTAAAAGATTTATTCTTTAGCTTTACAGTGAAAATGTAAAATGTTTAAAATTACACTATAAAAACGAGAAATGAATGGAATTAAACCACTCAAGTTAAAAGTTAGAAGCTTTTTCTTCGGCAAAAATCTCTATTATTTGATAGGAATTAATTCTAATTCAATATTATCATTAACAATGACGCACCTCTTTTTGGTTTCTATCAAAATTAGAGGCCTTAATGTCCAAAATTTAGGTCGAAACTAAACGCAATTTTTCGCTTTCTAATAAAATTAATAATAAAATTTTATAATTTATTAACCTCCTCATCAGTAAATAAAAACATAAAGAAAGAGTCAATCAATATCTACAAAATGTCAATATCATGCAGCCGCTTCAAAACCAAAATGGTGTCCAGAAGAAAAATGACACTTATATAAACGAAATAAACAAATTATAAGAAAGGATGTGCCAATAATTACATGTAATCCATGGAAGCCTGTAGCTACAAAAAACGTAGCTCCAAATACTGAGTCTGCAATAGTAAATGGTGCTTCAACATATTCTAGAGCTTGAAGAGCTGAAATATATAATCCTAATACTACAGTAATTAAAAGTCTTTGTATAGATTGTTTATGATTTCCTTCTATAATCGCGTGATGGGCTCAAGTTACAGTCGCACCTGAAGATAAAAGAATAATAGTATTTAATAATGGAATTTGGAATGGATTAAAAGGATCGATACCTTTGGGAGGTCAAGATATTCCAATTTCTGCAGTTGGGGATAATCTTCTATGAAAAAATGCTCAGAAAAATGAAAAAAAGAAAAGAACCTCAGACACAATAAATAAAATTATACCCCAGCGCATTCCATTTTCTACAATTCTAGTATGAAGTCCCTGATAAGTAGCTTCTCGAGTTACATCTCGTCATCATTGAATTATTGTTAAAACTGTTGTTAAGAGGCCTAGAATTAATAGATCTATATTAAATTGATGAAACCATTTAACTAAACCTGTTGTTAGTATTATAGCTCTGATAGAGCCAGTTAAAGGTCAAGGTCTTATATCAACTAAGTGATATGGGTGTATACCATGGGATAATGTCATTAGTTAACTTCACTAGCAAAAAGTGTTCTTAATACTGCAAATACATATGATTGAATTACTGCAACAGCAGATTCTAAAAGTAAAAGTAGAATTTGTGAGAAAATAAGAATAGTTAAGAGGTAAGAATTTAAAGAAGGTCCAGTTCCTCCTGATAGTGTTAATAAAAGATGTCCAGCTATTATTAGCAGCCAATCGGACTGCTAATGTTCCAGGACGAATAATATTTCTGATTGTTTCAATTAGTACTATAAATGGTATTAAAACTGCTGGAGTACCCTGAGGTACCAAATGAGCGAATATATGTTGGGTGTGATTTACTCAACCAAAAATTATAAATGTTAATCATAGGGGTAGTGAGAGAGCCAAAGTTATTGCTAAATGCCTTGAGCTAGTAAAAATATACGGAAAGAGGCCTAAAGAATTATAAAATACAATTAAAGAAAAAAGCGAGATAAAAATAATTGTTCTTCTTTTTTGAGTAGGGCCTAAAATTGTTCTAAATTCTTTATGAAGCGCTAAATTAATTTTATTTCATAATAAAGATCACCGTGAGGGTGAAATTCAAAATAAATAAGGGATAAATAATAATCCTAAAAAAGTTGAAAGCCAGTTTAATGGTAAATTAATTAATCTTGAAGATGGTTCAAAAATAGAAAATAAATTAGTTATCATTTTCAGTGTTTTTCTTCAGATTTAATTGATATTTTATCTGCTCTTATTTTTTCAGGTGATATAACATAATAATTAGAGATAAAGAATAATAAAAAAATTAGCAAGAATATAAATATTAGATTTAATCATATAAGAGGGGCTATTTGAGGAATTAAAAAATATCTTAAGATTATTTAAGTTAAACTTATATTTAAAAATGTATTTTTTAAATAATTATAAATAAAGAGGGAATTATTAAACCAAATATATTTATAAAGATGATAAGGGGGCTAGATAATAAATTAGTTTTATTTAACCCTTATTTAGCGGGTGGTCAGGTATTTTACACTGTACCGCTCAGCGGGCATAATCCCGAAATATTCGCTCAATTTCACTCGCCCTAGCGCCGTTACTATGGCTCCAATGCGAACGAAACGATCATTTTTGGAAAGAGCAACTCTTCGTCTCCCCATATAAGTCTATGAATGGATGTTATGAATGAGTGTGGAGGGTGGGAAGAGGTGAGGAAGAGGAGGTACTTTTTGGTCTATTTCCCAGGCGCGTTCGGTTGCGTTCGCTTTGGCCTGACTTCGGCCTCTAGCGCGTCTAGTATTCCTTCGGTAATCGGTCTTATTTTTCTCTTATTTCTCCTTATTTCTGTATTCTCTCTCTCTCTCTCTCTCTCTCTCCTGTCTGTCTGTCTGTTTCTCTTTCTCTCTCTCTCTCTGGCTTGCTCGCTTTCCCTCTCTCGCGCGCTCTGTCTCTCTCTCTCTTCCTCATCCGTATATGTAATTCTCATTATTATTTTCTCTAATCTCTCTCACTCCTCCTGTCTGTCTGTCTGTCTCTCTGGCTCGCTCGCTTTCCCTCTCTTGTGCTCCCTTTCTCTCTTCCTCATCCGTATATGTATTTCTCATTATTATTTTCTCTAACTAATCCCTCTATTTCATTTATTTGCTTGTAATATTTCTGTATTATTATATCTTTTTCACTCTGTCTTCAGTTCAGTTTCTGTATTCTCTCTATACGGTGGGATTGGTATTTCGTATGAGGGATGTGCAGCACAAATATTCAATCTTTCGTTGTTTGGTTGTTTGTATTACCGTAAGAAATTTACTGAACGCCTGCAAATAATACGCTATAAAATGCTTGCAATCAAACTCTCAAGCAATTTCAAGGTCACATGCAATTATAAATGTAGGCTATAGGTAACCGACCCAGAGAGGAAGAGACAAGAGAGAGAGAGAGTGTCGTGATAATATAACAATGTTACATATGTATCATATATACAGGTATATATGAAAAAATAATATATACGGTAGGCCTACATCTGTTCCCCACAATCATATAATGCCAAGCACAAATATTCAATCTTTAATTGTTTGTATTACCGTAAGAAATTTACTGAACGCCTGCAAATAATACGCTATAAAATGCTTGCAATCTCTCTATTTTCTCTAATCTCTCTCACTCTTCCTGTCTCTCTCTCTCTCTCTCTGGCTCGCTCGCTTTCCCTCTTCCTCATCCGTATTATGTATTTCTCATTATTATTTTCTCTAACTAATCCCTCTATTTCATTTATTTGCTTGTAATATTTCTGTATTATTATATCTTTTTCACTCTTTCTTCAGTTCAGTTTCTGCATTCTCTCTCTCTCTCTATCTCTCTGTTTCGCTTGCTTTGCAGGATTTTTTTTTTTTATATATAATATATAATAATTTACTTATCATTACTTACTATATCGTATAAACAATAGTAGGTAGCCAACTTACCATAATACCGATACACCAAACCGATCCGCATGCGGTTTTGTTTATCACCTGTTTACTAAAGTGCCACCATTATCGATTTTCTTGGAGCCGACTAGAGCGGGAGGGTTACTAATTGAAATTAAATCCGCTAGCATATATTGTTAGATGTAAGACATGATAAATACCACTAGAAATATGAATTGGCAAAATCCATATAATATCACTTCGAAATTGTTCTGAAATTTCAAAACAAAACCGCTAGTGTAAGTCATTGCTGCTAGATTGAAGTAAAGGTCTCTAGATCTAGCGGAAGTCGCTATACGTATTGGCAGTACTGCACACTCATTCATTTCATTCATTCATTTTCTATTGAGCTCGTCCTGGAATCTTTACGACTCTGAATCTTACGATTGCCGACGGCGATACGTTGTTGACATTGTTGTTGATGTTCCAGTGGAGGGATGAACAAAATATTGTCCTTGTCCAATAATAGCTATTTCATAGTCCCACAGGACTTATTTTGATATATTTATCAAATTTATTGAACGCCTGAAAATAATACGCTATAAAATGCTTGCAATCAAACTTTCAAGCAATTACAAGGTCACATGCAATTATAAAAAGGTATATTGTAGACCACAATCTTCGCCAAGCTTCGTTGTTGCTTGTATTATCGTGAGAAATGTACCATACACCCTGGTTATCGTGAGAAATTTACCGAACGCCTGCAAATAATACGCTATAAAATACTTGCAATCAAACTCTCAAGCAATTTCAATGTCACATGCAGTATAGGTAGACCCAGAGAGGAAGACAGACAGAGAGAGAGGGGAGGTCAAAAACATCTGCTAGGTGTGATTTCCCCTGGGAGGGAAGAGATTAGTTAGGGGCGTGCCCTGGCCTACATCAGACAAAGAGAGTACAAAGGAGTACAAACAAAGAGAGTGAGACAGAGAGAGAGAGAGAGAGAGAGAGTAGTGATAATATAAAAATGTTACACATGTATCGTATAATATATGAAAACATAATATATACGGTAGGCCTACATCTGTTCTCCACAATCATATAATGCCAAGCACAAATATTCAATCTTTGGTTGTTTGTATTACCGTAAGAAATTTACCGAACGCCTGCAAATAATACGCTATAAATGCAAAGGAAATTTCTTGTAGAGTGCAATTTTGAGGACGTAATGTGCTCTGAGAGAGAGCGGAGCGGTGATTAGGAGCATAAATTACCTCAAGACCGCTCGCCACACAGGGAATTCTATAAGGAAATTACCGTATTTTAGGGTTTTTGCACTCGTGTTTTACGATCGTTGAAAGACAACCAGTGATCGTAAAAGGATGGTTCGGGTGTCATTGGAAAGCTCAATTTACGCACTTTCAGGATACATACTTGTATTACGCTCTGGGTCTTGTTTATGCATGAAAAAGAGCACGGAACAACCCCATTTAGGGTACAAAAAAAAACCCGCTGGGCGGCACAGTGAAATATACTCCACCAGCCGCTCGTAAGGTGATAAAATGCTTGCAATCACATTTTCAAGCAATTATAAAATATAAATTGTACTTACCAACACCCACACCAGTATGTTCTTCGTCAGGAACGTCTCCAATTTGCTCAAGGGTCTGTCCAATATCAACCACAACATCCACCCCACGCAAATTATGCTTGGGGTGAAAGCCTATGATCGGGTTATTTTCGTCTTCCGAGTCATCCACACTACCAAAACTCTCACCCAGACCTTCGACGGTTTCATCCAACAGCTTATTAGAAAGTTCTGAAGAGTTCAGCATGATATCTAGTTTCTGGGTGGTGAGCCGGGCGTGGTTAGTAGGGTGGCGCGACGCACTAGGGATTGGCGGCCACCGAATCGAACACGGGCAAATCTTGACCTTCCATTATGGCTGCTTGAGGGTCACTTAGTCACGGTCACGCAGTGGGGATGTGAGGGTGGGCCCTTGTAGTACACCGCCTGACCACCAAGTTTCGCTTTCCACCAAAATTAGGGCGGGAATACGCCCACGGACTTAAGTCCGACCCCGCCATTTAGTCCAATTTTCTCGTATCGGACTTAAGTCCGACCCCGCTAAATAAGGGTTAAATCATAAATTAAGGAAGATTTAAATCTTGGAGCTGAAAAAGTTAAAAATGGAATAGCGACTCGTAGATAGAAATATAATGTAATTAAAGTGCAAGATAAGAGTACGATAAACAATATAAATATATTAAAATTATTTAATTCTTGAATAATAAATCATTTGGGAATAAATCCTGTAAAAGGTGGAAGTCCCCCTAAAGAAAATAATGCTATAAATATTGGAAAATTTGAAGCTGATGAAGATTCTTTTTTATCAATAAGATTACTAATATAGAAAGCCTGATGATTATGAAAAATTAGAGCGACCGATCTAGAAATACAACAATAAAATAAAAAATATATAAACATTATATTTTCTCTTAGAATAGCAGCCGCTAACATTCATGCTATATGATTAATTGAAGAAAAAGCTATGATTTTACGCAAAGATGTCTGATTAATTCCTATAATTGATCCAATAATCGCAGATAATGCCGCAGATACAATAATTACAGTGTAAGTTTGTTGATACGGTATTAATAATAAAATAAGAGAGAGCGGTGCAATTTTTTGAATTGTTATTAAGATAATTAATCGCGGCCAGGACAATCCTTCTATAATTTGAGGAAACCAAAAATGGAAAGGAGCAGCCCCTAACTTTAATAATAGAGCTGAAAGAATTATAAAAAATGAAACTTCAGAAGATATTAATATTAAAGATCTTCTAAAAATAATGAATGAAGAGCCTAAAGCTTGAATAAGAAAATATTTAAGAGCAGCTTCAGACGAGTAGCGGTTGTTTATTGTTAAAATAATAGGGATAAAGGATATTAAGTTTAGTTCTAGCCCCACTCATGCTATAAATCAAGAGGGAGCTGAAATAGCTATTACTACTCCTAAAGATAAGGTAGATATAAATATTATATTTGATAAAGATAAAAAAATCTTAAATAGAACTCTAAATTCATGGTAGAAGGCTTATTCTATAGCTTATGCTTACATTTAATATATATATATATATAGGTAAATATAATTATAATAAAATATAATAAACTTATTATAGTTTTTTTGAAAATATCTAAATTAGATAATTTAAGTACGACAAACTTATGTTATGTTTTAACTAATTCTCAAATTATAATTTGAATTATTTACTTCATTTAAATTAAAAGAGAGAATATTAGTCTCATAGACGGGGTATGAGCCCGTAAGCTTTATTTAGCTTATCTTTTAAAGTATAAATAGAATAAATCTATATAATTAACAATATCAATGTTACCCTTTAATCAGGCATTATACTTAATTATATTGTTTAAGCTAGCTCTTACAGAACATTTTTTGAATGCAAATCATATATTTTAAAATAAATTATAGCTTAATAAACAATTATTCTGCTCACTCTAAAGCACCCTGCCTTCATTCGTAATATAACCCGAATAATAAAATAAATACAAATATTAAACCTGTAACAGCCCAAGTAAAGATATTAGAGAGGTGGATAATATAAGCTAAGGGTAAAATTAGTGTAATTTCTACATCGAAAATTAAAAAAATTACAGCAATTAAAAAAAATCGTAAAGAAAATGGAAGTCGAGCAGATCCTTTTGGGTCAAATCCACATTCATAGGGTGAATTTTTTTCACGGTCTATAGTTGTTTTTTTTTATAATAAAGATGCAATAATTATTACAGCACATCTAATTAATAAAGTAAGAAAGGTACAGAATAGCAAAAATAAAATTATTTTTTCTAATTAATTTAGACCTTTTGGTTGGAAGCCAAATATACTTAATATACTAAAAAAAAATAGCAAGAAGTATTATTTACTATAATAGGCTTAAAAGACCTACACCTACACCTTCGGTCACCTAGCTAATATAATAAATTAGTCTTCTTTAGAAGATGAAACCCAATTTAAAAAAGAATCAACTGATACACTTTCGATTACAATTGGTATAAACCTATGATTTGCTCCACAAATTTCTGAACATTGTCCATAGAAAAGTCCAGGCCGTGTGATTATAAATCTTACTTGATTTAGTCGTCCTGGGATAGCATCTGCTTTTACTCCAAGTGCTGGAACTGTTCAAGAGTGAATAACATCTGCTGCCCTAATAAGAACTCGAATTTGAGTGTTTATTGGTAAAACTGTTCGATTATCAACATCTAGTAGTCGAAATCTTGAAGAATCTATTTCATTAAGGGGGATCATATAAGAATCAAATTCTAATTGAAGAAAATCAGAATATTCATAACTTCAATACCACTGATGACCAATGGTTTTAAGAGTTACACTGGGATTATTTACCTCATCTAATAAATAAAGAAGCCGTAAAGAAGGTAATGCAATAAAAATTAAAATGAATGCTGGTAAAACAGTTCAAATAATTTCAATTGTTTGATTTTCTAGAAGAAATCGGTTAATATAAGAATTAGCAAATAAAGATGCTATTATATACCCTACAAGTGTTGTAATTAAAATTAAAACAATTATTGCGTGATCGTGAAAAAAAATTAATTGTTCTATTAGGGGGGAAGCCCTGTCTTGAAATCCTATATGTGCTCATGTTGCCATTAGTTTATTATTTAAAATTTTAAACAAATATATTAAGAGAAATTAATATAATATTTCATTACAAGAGCTTAAATCTTGGGCACTTTCTGCCACCTTAATATTCTAAAAGGATAAACATGAATCCATAACAAGATCCTAAATCTTGGGCATTATTCTGCCATTTTAGAAGTATTTTATTAACTAAGAATTAGATACCATTGGGATTTCTATATATCTGTGATCTGCAGGGGGATAAGAATGTTCTCACTCAACTGATGTCGGAAATTTTTTTGAAAATATTACAGATCGTGACGCCACTAGAGATTCTCACACAATAATAATAAAACCTAAAACAGCAACTAATGAGATTATAGAACCTATTGATGATAATACATTTCATGCAGTATAAGCATCGGGGTAGTCAGAATACCGACGAGGTATCCCATTTAATCCTAAAAAATGTTGAGGGAAGAAAGTAATGTTTACTCCTACAAATATAACAAAAAAATGAATTTTAAGTCATGTAGGATTTAATGAGAGTCCTGTAAATAAGGGGTACCAGTGAGTAATTCCAGCAAAAATTCCAAATACAGCTCCCATAGATAAAACATAATGAAAGTGGGCAACTACATAATATGTGTCGTGTAAAATAATATCAAGGGATGAGTTAGCTAAAACAACTCCTGTTAATCCCCCTACCGTAAAAAGGAAAATAAAACCCATTGCTCATAATAATGACGGTCTATAATTAACTTGAGCTCCATGTAGAGTTCCTAATCACCTAAAATTTTTAATTCCCGTAGGCACTGCAATAATTATAGTGGCTGATGTAAAATATGCTCGAGTATCTACATCTATACCTACAGTAAATATATGATGTGCTCATACTAAAAATCCTAAAATACCAATTGCTAGTATGGCATAAATTATACTCAGCTTTACCCGACTCTTGACTTACGATATGTGAAATTATTCCAAATGCAGGTAAAATTAAAATGTAAACTTCAGGGTGCCCAAAAAACCAAAATAAATGCTGGTATAAAACTGGGTCTCCTCCTCCTGCAGGATCGAAAAAAGAGGTGTTTAAATTTCGATCTGTAAGTAATATAGTAATAGCTCCTGCTAAAACTGGTAGTGATAATAAAAGTAGAATTGCAGTAATAAATACCGATCACACAAATAAAGGCATACGGTCCAATGTTATTCCCTGGGGTCGCATATTAATAACTGTAGTTATAAAATTTACAGCGCCTAAAATAGAAGAAACTCCGGCCAAATGTAAAGAAAAAATTCCTAAATCTACTGATGCTCCCGCATGTGCAATTGCCGCAGATAAAGGCGGGTAAACAGTTCATCCTGTACCTACACCCCTTTCTACTATCCCTCTAGTTAATAAGAGAGTTAAAGATGGGGGTAAAAGTCAAAAACTTATATTATTTATTCGTGGAAAGGCTATATCTGGTGCCCCTAATATTAAAGGCACTAGTCAATTTCCAAATCCACCAATTATAATAGGTATTACCATAAAAAAAATTATTACAAAAGCGTGTGCTGTTACAACTACATTATAAATTTGATCATCTCCAATCAAACTACCTGGTTGTCCTAGTTCAGCTCGAATAATTAAACTCAAAGAAGTTCCTACTATTCCGGCTCAAGCTCCAAAAATAAAATATAATGTACCAATATCTTTATGGTTAGTTGAAAAAAATCATCGTTTCGTTATTTAAGTGGCTTTATAGTGGAAATACAAGACGTTAGATTGCAAATCTGAAAATGTAATTAAAAATTGCTAAAGCTTTTATATGTTAGTGTTAAATGCACAAAAAGTTTTGATCTTTTAAGTTTTGGTGAAAGTCCTTTACATATAAATAAGATTTAAAAGAATTCACATATTTTTATGGCTTTGAAGGCCATTAGTTTATATAACTTAAAATCTCTATTAGTTACGTTTTTTGTATAAAGTAGCTTTAAGTTTGATTCTTGCTTATAATTTTTATATTATGATTAAAAAATACATGAAAATTATAGTGTTCCTTTATATTAAAAATTAAAAATTATATATAATATAAATCTCAGTATTTAATTTTAAATATTAATTAAAATTAGAATTGGTAATCATTTTAATCCTGACTAAAATTTGTGCCAGCAGTCGCGGTTATACTTAAAGGGTAAATAAATACAATTTGGTATTATAGTAAATTATTAGTTAAATAAAATTTATTATTTTTTTTAAAGGGTGAAATCAGAATTTAATTATAATAATAATTTAAAAAAAAAACATAAATAAACTATAAATTTTAATATATAAACTAGGATTAGATACCCTATTATAATTAAAGTGAAAAATTGCCAGATTATTAACAGTTATTTTCTTTAAATCCAGAGAATTTGGCGGTATTTTAGTCCTTTTAGAGGAACCTGTTTCATAAACGATAAGCCACGAATATCTTACCTAATTTAAAATTTGTATACCGTCATTATCAGATAACTTTGATAGAATAAGTTGTTGAAAATAATAAAATTAAGAAAATTAGATCAAGGTGCAGTTTATAATAAGGAGCAAATGGGTTACAATAAAAATAATTTAAACGGAATTAATAATGAAATTTAATAATGAAGGTGGATTTAATTGTAATATAATTAATTTTAATTACTTGATATAGGCTCTAAAATATGTACATATCGCCCGTCGCTTTCGCCTAAAAATGAAATAAGTCGTAACAAAGTAGATGTGCCGGAAGGCGTATCTAGAAGTTAAAGTAAAGTATTCCGCTTACACCGGAAAGAATATTGTGTAATTCAATATACTTTAAGATTAAAACTTATTATTGTAATAATTTTATTTATTGTTGTAAGAAAAATAATTTAAAACAAAAATATTTAGTATTAATAAAGAAACTTATAAAAGATAATAGTTAATAGTATTGTAAAAGAATGTTAATATATTGGTAAAATAATCAAATAATAGAAGTTAAAATGTGCCTTGTGTATCATAAAATAATAAATTAATTTTTACAAAAAATAATCCCGAAAAAAAGGTAGTTAGATTGTTAATAAAGTTTTTGTTTTAACAAAATTAACAATAACAATCTAGAGATGAAATGTCAGTCGAACTTTTATATCTGGTTTTAAATAAAATGAATTTAACCCCTCCAACCCGGATGGGCTCTTGAACGCCCATAACAACCTCGGCCCGCGCAACCCGGAAGGGCTCTTGAACGCCCATTGCTTGCATGCGTGCTTTCGAATGCCGCGCGTACATTTTCGGTATCGTGGGACGGTAGGTGGCGCCACCAGGCGTAAACTCCGCCACAGCAACAGTATCTACCCCGACGCCATCATGGACAGTACGCCAAATAGTGATTCCGCTGTGTCCGATACCGTGCTTCCTACGACGCCCTTGCTTGTTCGTCGCGCCTTACCCCGACGCCATCGCCTAAATGTGTTATCTCCCGGAGGTATTGAGACGACATTGAGACTTTATGAGCGAGCTGATGCCAAGCATAATGTTGATGATGAAGTCAGTGACGACTCCAGTAATTATAAGTCGAGTGATTATGGCCATGAGAGTGATAAAGAAGAGCAATTCCTGGGATTTGCGAGAGAACATGACAGTGATGAGAGTGATGAAGGTGATGTACCAGTTGTTGAGGAAGCTGGTTTACCTAAAGACAGTGAACTTGAGAGAGTGAGCGAGTGGGAGAGTTCAAGGTCACTCACCAAATTTCGCTTAAGTGACACGACGCCAAGCCCTTCCCCTGGTAAATCGCCTTTCAAGCTACATTTGTATAAGCAGAAAATACTTGAGAAGGCGGCCGCGGCAGCTAGGGAACAAGCAAAACTACTTGGTGAGGATGAGGCTGTGAGTGAGGGTCAGCGTGGTGACCCTTCTCGTCCGCCATTGTCTCCCTTATCTACCCACGCCACCCAAGATGACCCGGATGCCCCGCATTCTTCCCCACCACCCCCACCATTGCCAAGGGTTGAGGACCCCACACTTTCGGCCTATTTGCCTCCTAGGTCCCCCGACAGGAGACATACTGCTGCCGAAAAGGGGAAAGGTAGGAAATATACCAAGAAAATTAAGAAAAGTAAGAGAGTTTTGTTCGAGGCTCCCGCGGCGTCCACCCCGGCCGGCCCCAGCCATACGTCCCCGCAACTTTCCCCACGGTCCTCCCCACCTCTCCCGCCTTCAACATGTCTTCCTGAAGAAGTCTTTGAGCTCGCATCACCAATACCTGGCCCTAGTGACAGTGAAACATTGCTTTCTGTCACTCGTCGCAGGCCAAGGAGCCCGGGACCTCGGGGGGACACAGCCTCACCTGCCACTCCTTCCCCACCTCGCCCACCCGCACGCCGCCCACGCATCACTGGTTCCCCGCCAGATTATGTGGGGGCCACTGATGATGAAGGGCACCTCTCTGAAGACTCTGGCCATGATTACATAGGTCCACCGTCAGGGCAAGATGACCACTCTGACGATGACTATATGGACATCGACGACCCTCGACCCATCCGCTTGGCCCGGCGTCGTGCTGCCCGTCGTGCTGCCCACCGCCCTGGCCGCCGCCCTCGCCGCCCTAGGGCGCGCGCCTCCCGAGTTGGCCGTGGGCGTGCTGGGCCACCAGCTGGAGCTCCTCGTCAGCGTAGACAAGACCCATTCTACGTTTTTCAGTGGCAAGACGTAGTTGATGAGGATGCATACAACCCTGATGTGCCAGCTTTTGATGAGGTACTGGAGGGTTCAGGCGTTACCCCCAATTTTCCTGCAGGCCCCAATGCTCCACCACACGAACTGTTTGAGGCCTTCTTTGATGAGGAGGTGGTAGGCTATGTTGTCAAAGAGACAAATAAGCAGCACCAATTCCAGGTCCACTTTTTGGGAAAGGTGACCAAGGGCCACATGAGGCAGTGGACCCCAGTGACTCATAATGAGTTCATGGTGTTCCTGGCACTCACCATGCTAATGCCTCATGTCAAGAAGCATAGGTTGCCTGACTATTGGATCACCAATGATCTGATATCCACCCCTGCCTTCGGGAAATATATGTCTCGCGACCGGTACCTTGATATCCTCGCAGCGCTCCATCTTGTCACCAACCTTGACGTCCACCTCCCAGACAAGCTGTGGAAGATTAGGACGTTGTATGAGATGATGCGAGAACGCTTCACCTCCTACTTCAAGCCCTTCCGCAAGGTCGTCATTGACGAGTCTCTTGTGCTGTTCCGGGGAAAACTCAGCTTCCGGCAGTACATCCCCTCAAAAAGACATCGCTTTGGCATAAAATTCTTTGTGCTGTGCGACTGCCAAACTGGCTATGTCCTGGACTTCCTGGTCTACAGCGGGAAGGAAGGGGACTTGCTTGTGGACCCCCTCATTGGCTTTGGCGGAGCAGTGGTGCAAGCCATGATGGACCGCTACTTTCATAAGAATCACGTCCTCTACACGGACAATTATTACACGTCCCCCACTCTCTCACAGTACCTGCATGAGCGCAAGACGGGGACTGTAGGCACAGTACGAGGGAAAAGGAAGGGCATGCCACCTTTCCCTCCAAAGACCAAAAAAGGTGATGTGTTCAAGAAGAAGTCGGGGCCCATTCTGGCTATCCACTGGCACGACCAGCGGAAGGTCAACCTCCTGACCACCATCCACAAGGGGGAAATGGTGGAGACTGGCAAGGTGGATCGCCGCACCCAGGCCAGGGTGACCAAGCCCGATGCTGTCCTGGACTACAACATCAACATGAGGCTGGTGGACAAGTCCGACATGCAGATAGGCTTCATTGACTGCCTGCGTACCTCGTGCAGATGGTACAAAAAGTTCTTTCTGCATATGGTGGACATGTCAGTTCTGAATGCCTACAACATATACAAGCTTCGGAATGTGAACACACCCATGAAGTTCAATAGCCTGCGGAGGTTCCAAAAGCAGGTGTTGACGGAGCTCCTGGAGAAGTATGCTATGCCACAGAGGGCAGTGGCACATCCTGGGCCCGCCGTTATTGACCGCTTGCAGTCTGCTCAATACTTGACTAGGCACAGGCTTGGTTCCCTGCCTCAGAATGAATCCGGAAGAACACAGCAGAAGCGGTGCCATGTCTGCTACAACAGCAGGGTGAAGCCGAGGTCAGGTAAAAAGTCAACCCTGGAGTGTGTGGAGTGCAAGGTGGCACTCTGTGCTGTAGATTGCTTCTTTGATTACCACTCCAAGCTGGAGTTCTAATAATCATACTGAAATTGCCAAATAAAATGACAATATGTACACTATAATTATATATAGGCAAAAAGTGGAAGAAAACCAATGTATTGTAATACAAAAGTCATGTATTATGAGAACATTGATACAAATACAATTACACCATAATAATATGTGAAAGTGACACATATGTATATACCAAGTGACATTCATATGATTAGAACCTATAGAAATATAGAAATCAGTGAAAAAAGACACAATAAATTGTATATAAATCGTTTACAAATCATATAACTAAGTGAAAGTGACACAAGACCTAATATTTGATGGCCAAAGTATAATAAACACCTGTGATAACGAATAATCAGTGCCTAATACAACAATAACCTACCTCAATTACTAATAAAATGTACGGTATCGAGTGAAAATGAGCATTATCAGTGACAGTGACACTCTCTAAAGCATATTTGTCAAAGTGAAAGTGACACAAGACCTAATATTTGATGGCCAAACTATAATAAACACCTGTGATAACGAATAATCAG
Organism: Paralithodes platypus; assembly: GCA_032716605.1. Classification (NCBI taxonomy): domain Eukaryota; kingdom Metazoa; phylum Arthropoda; class Malacostraca; order Decapoda; family Lithodidae; genus Paralithodes; species Paralithodes platypus. The sequence continues at coordinate 48,834,689 of CM064578.1, read as the reverse complement.
TGCCTAATACAACAATAACCTACCTCAATTACTAATAAAATGTACGGTATCGAGTGAAAATGAGCATTATCAGTGACAGTGACACTCTCTAAAGCATAATTGTCAAAGTGAAAGTGACACAAGACCTAATATTTGATGGCCAAAGTATAATAAACACCTGTGATAACGAATAATCAGTGCCTAATACAACAATAACCTACCTCAATTACTAATAAAATGTACGGTATCGAGTGAAAATGAGCATTATCAGTGACAGTGACACTCTAAAGCATATTTGTCAAAGTGAAAGTGACACAAGACCTAATATTTGATGGCCAAAGTATAATAAACACCTGTGATAACGAATAATCAGTGCCTAATACAACAATAACCTACCTCAATTACTAATAAAATGTACGGTATCGAGTGAAAATGAGCATTATCAGTGACAGTGACACTCTAAAGCATATTTGTCAAAGTGAAAGTGACACAAGACCTAATATTTGATGGCCAAAGTATAATAAACACCTGTGATAACGAATAATCAGTGCCTAATACAACAATAAGCTACCTCAATTACTAATAAAATGTACGGTATCGAGTGAAAATTAGCAATATCAGTGACAGTGATACCCTAATAAACATATTTTATATAATTGGCCTCAAAATAACTAGAAAATATCAAATAAACATCACATTCTCAATATCAAACACTAAAATCGTCTAAGGGAGATAAATACTTTGGCGCGGCGAGCGGCTAGGTGCGTCGTAGCCATGGCCGAGGCGACGCGTCCGAACGCGGGAAGAATTTGCCGCCGAAAAGCACTCGTCTTCCCGCGCTCACCATTATGCAACCAGAGGGGCTAGAGACCTCTACTCAACGCCATTCGACAGAGGAAGGTTTGTGGAACATTATTCTTTTTTATTTACAACATTACATGACATATTCATTGACTTACAGAGTAGTTAACATAGGCCAAAGATCGTCAAAACACCCGGTACCGGAGCACAGTCGCAAGCTATAGCCCCCGGGGCTGGAGGGTTAATTCAAGCTTTATTTTATAAAAATAGAGTTAAAGAGTAGGGGGGTGAGCTTTTTACTCAATTATAAAAAAAATATAAATTTAAATAGATAATTCTTGAAATTTAGGCTTATAAGTAGCCATTTTTTAAAAGTGTTTTAACTAATATTTGGAATAATTTAATATTTAAAATAATTTTATTATAGTAATTTAAAACTATTAAAAATAATAATTAAAAGGTTATTATGTTCTTATTAGTATAAATTTATTTTATTTAAAAAATTTATTTTAATTTTATAAAATATTATAATTTAATTTGATATTTAAAAAGAACTCGGCAAAAAGATTCTTGCCTGTTTAACAAAAACATGTCTATATGAAGGTGTATATAGTTTGGCCTGCTCACTGATTAAATTAAAGAGCCGCAGTATTTTGACTGTGCGAAGGTAGCATAATAAATTGTCTTTTAATTAAAGGCTTGAATGAAAGGTTGGACAAAGTATCATCTGTTTCTTAAATATTTATTGAATTTGACTTTTAAGTGAAAAGGCTTAAATAAATCAAAAAGACGATAAGACCCTATAAATCTTTACAATAAATATATTTTATATTTTAGCTTATAAGTGTATAAGAAATAAAAATATAGGTTTGTTACGCTGGGGCGGCGTAGATATATAAATAAACTGTCTATAGTTTAAATACAATAATTATTGCTTAATACAAATTGATCCTTAAATAGATTAAAAGATTAAGATACTTTAGGGATAACAGCGTTATTTTTTTTGAGAGTTCTTATCGAAGAAAAAGTTTGCGACCTCGATGTTGAATTAAAGTATCTTTATGGTGTAGCCGCTATAAGAGAGAGTCTGTTCGACTTTTAATACTTTACATGATTTGAGTTCAGACCGGCGTGAGCCAGGTTGGTTTCTATCATTTGTTAAATATAAGATTATTTTAGTACGAAAGGATTAAATAATTAAAACATTTTTATAATTTAGAATATTAATATCCCTTTCAAAAATTAATTTACAAATTAATAATATTATATAAATAATAAAAGGAAAACATTATAAATGTTAATTTTTATTATTATGTTAGTAAATTACTTGTTACTTATTATTTGTGTTTGAGTCTAATAGAATAGACTCTATTCTCTCATGACATCTTCAGGGTAATACAAGACAACAGGGGGTGAGTGAGGCTTAAATACCCGTCCTAAATCATCTGTGATTGCTAACTAGCATATAGATACAAAAAGTGTTGCCATCCTACTGCCTGTTGCCATATTTGAAGGAACATACTTATTTTATATACAAAATAAATGTCTTACAAATTATATATACGTATACAAATATGCATATACTATACATTGAAATATGCCTAACAATACAATCTAATCATATATACAATTTGATACACATCAATGAACTTGCAGATCCCTTTCAAACTGTTATCGTAACTTATGTAAATATGAAGAATTACATATACCTGTAGAAATACATATAATTACATATACATACACATATACATGCATACTGTATACACACATACATTTCATACATACAAATAACAATTACATATATAAGAACAAAAGAAAACTGGGAGTCTGCAGAAAGCCGATTGGTCACACAAGGCAGATCCTTTCCACACCCAACCCTAATTATAAGGCCAAATTATAGGCCCAACTCACTGGGGCCTGAGCTTCCCATAATGGTCAGATCAACATAAGGATAAAAGGAGTCTGTAGAAAGCCGAATAGCCCACACCTGGCATATCCCCCTCACAACTAAACAGTATATAAATTATACATAAACACACACATACATACACACACACATATACTGTATACATACATAAACATACATATATACAATAATTATTATTAAACAAAAATACATAGTGATCATACCTCATGTGTATAGTATTAATAAGATACCTAACTATCTAATACTATGAGGATAGACCTCACAAAAAGGGTCAGATGTCAAACTACAAGCTGTTTCAATCTATGATCTGACGGTCTGGACATCTATTTCTAGCTCTTTTTATTTTATCATTTTCATTGAGGATATTTATTTTATCATTTTCATTGAGGAGATTTAGCAGGATGTTATCTATTTTGTAAAGGCCATCATTTAGATTCATAGTGTTTCTAAATTCTCTGATCAAGGCGGACTCGGTAAATAGTCTTTCATAATATCAGCTTGACCAGTAGATCATCTTAGCCTCATCCCAATTTACATGATGGTTTTGTCTTTGTTTATGTTTAAAAATACCATTCGATTCTTCTGCTGACCTTACTGATTGTTTGTGTTGTTTAACTCTCACCTCTAATCTTTTTCCAGTTTGTCCTATGTATATGTCATTACATCCTTTACACGGAATGAAATAAACACCACCTGCATCATTGTTAGGGCTGTTTTGATGTTAATTCCTTATTTACAAAAGTGCCAGTTCATGACTTACTAGGTTTTTTGAAAGATGATTTGCCGAATTTAGATTTGCCAATAAGTAATAATGTTTTCATGAAGCTAATTGAATTGTGCGTCCTCAACACTAACTTTTCTGTGAATGGTAGTTTTTTTCGGCAAACATTTGGTTGCGCAAAGGGAAATCCACTCTCTCCGATCATTTCTAACCTGTTTATGGAATATTTTGTGACTCGGTTTTTACCTAAAATATGTAACTTTAGACTTCCTTGGTTTATATATTGTTACGTATCTTGATCCTCAAGTGGTTAACTTGATAAATCTAGATAGCACAGAGATATATATTAAGATATCAATCAGCTGAAGGCAAAACAAAAGTAAAATCTAATAAAATTATTTCCTGTTGTTGCTTCCTCTCCTTTTGGATCTTAGAACTTGGTATCCTTTATTGACTGATACTCTTTAATTATGAAAAAAATACTGAAACTAATTAAAGTCATGTAGTATTTATAAAGAATTATTATTTAACCGAAGCTTAGTAGGCTATGGTTATGAACCGAAGAATTTATATCTAAAGAAGGACTATTAATTCTATAAAAAGTCTTGAAAGGTAAATATTAAAGTAAGAATATTTCTGTCTCTTACCCTTTTTGAAAATGAATAGATAGTTTTCTTATATGTCCTTTTATTTATATTAATTTTAATGTAGTTATTATTCTTGGTTCTTGTCTTACGTTAATAGTGTTATATTATTATTATCATCAGGATTAATATCAAAGTCACATAAAAAGTTATCTATATATTTAATAATTAGTTAAATGTATTTCTTAACCACGTAACATTGAGGTTTAATTATGAGTACTGTGACATACGGAGCCCTGTATGTTAATTTAAGAGTTAGAATTAGAGTTCAAGGAGCCAAACTACCCAAGTGGTGAAGCAGACTAACTAGCGAACGAGCGAGTGGGCAAACCATCTCGCCCCATACCAGCATGCTAGCCTTCACACCTCGATGACCGATGCTATGACGTATGATCGACGCCAGGAGCTGTGAATGGACCTCGCACCTGTTATGTGATTCGAGGAGCTATGATTGGCGCCGGCACCACCCGCCGCCTCCTGATTCGTTCCTACACCATCATTGTTTGGTATATAAGACCCGAGTTGTGGGCATTCAAATCAGTCTCATTTGGAGTTGGGGAAGGTGAACTTGCAGCTGGAGGAAGACGGGGTGAAGTATTATAATGGGATTGTGACTGTCAGTCAGATTATATAAATGTGTGTTAAGTGTGTTCGGTGTAAACACTTATGTTATGTTGGTTAGTGAGATATGTGATTGGGAATTACCGTGATGTGTTTAATGTGTGTAATGTGTTTAACTAATTAATTGGGAATTAACGTGAACGCTACTATTACGTGCTTAACTATTTAATTGGGAATTAACGTTAACGCTATTATTATGTACTTAACTATTTTAGTTGACTAACTTGTGGACTAAAGCAACTCTTTAAGTAATTGGGTTATGATGAAAGTAATACTATTGTTTTATATTAATACTTAAGAGTTCCTTCATTTTCTTTGAATTAAGCTTACATTGCTTAATGGTGCTTAGTACGGTGATGCTATTGTCTCGTATTAGTAATATCGCCTTAGACTAACGTGGCTGTGATAATATTACTTATAGTGATTTCCTAAGCTGAAGAAAATTCTTTTGCTTCAAAATATTATATTTTGCTTTTCATATTATTTGAGTGAGACTTGAATCGAATCTATGAAACGATCCTGTAACTTTATTTACTCATAATCAAACCTCAATGTTACGTGGTTAAGAAATAAAATTAACTAATTATTAAATATATATCTAACTTTTTATGTGACTTTGATATTACTCCTGATGATAATAATAATATAATACTATTAACGTAAGACAAGAACCAAGAATAATTACATTAAATATAAATAAAAGGACATATAAGAAAACTATCTATTCATTTCAAAAAGGGTAAGAGACCGAAATATTCTTACTTTAATATTTATCTCTCAAGACTTTTTATAAAATTAATAGTCCTTCTTTAGCTATAACTTATTCGGTTCATAACCATAGCCTACTAAGCTTCGGTTAAATAATAATTCTTTATAAATACTACATGACTTTAATTAGTTTCAGTATTTTTCATAAGTAAAGAGTATCAGTCAATAAAGGATACCAAGTCCTAAGATCTAAAAGGAAAGGAAGCAACAACAGGAAATTATTTTATTAGATTTTACTTTTGTTTTGCCTTCAGCTGACTGATACCTTAATATATATCTCTGTGCTATCTAGATTCATCAAGTTAACCACTTGAGGATCAAGATACGTAACAGAAGAGTGGCGACCTTGCCAGGATTCGTTTCATACAGTTTCACTCAGTTTCATTAACGTTTCACTACTTAACAATCAAATATTAATCATGCCTCAACTAATTAATAACGAAGATGCTAGAGTTTTCATAGAATCAGAACCCACATCCCCTGATATTGACTGTCTGTCAAAATCCGAACTGAAAGTGCTTGCCTCACATCTCCAATTAACTGTCTCAAACATGTCTAAAGTAGAGGTGGCTCAGACCATAAAAACCCACTTGTTCCCTGTAGAAGGCGGGGAGGGTGACGGAGCAGTTGGTGGGATCCCTAGTAAACCTAGCCAACTTGATATACAATTGCCACCTGGTTTGACCGGTGATCAAATATTCGAACTAGAACTAGCCAGAATAAAAGCAACGACCGAACAAGCCAACGCAAGTATAGAACTAGCCAGAATAAATAATATTACCGAAGAAGCCAGAATAAATGCCGAAGCAAAGACCGAACAAGTCAGACTAAATGCCAGTGCAACGACCGAACAATGTGAATATCAATATCGTACGGCTCAACTAAATGTCAATACAAATGCTCCCGAAATTGCTCCCCCTCTGGGATTGACTATGACTAGTGTCATTCCACCTTTCACTGAGGATAATGTGCAAGATTTCTTTGTTTTGTTTGAGGAAGTTGCTGGAGGTATGAAGTGGACAAGAGATCAATGGCCTTTTATGTTACAAACTGTTTTGACAGGGCAGGCTCGAGCCACGTATTTGTCAGAAGTAGCAGAAGTTAGGCAGGATTATGACAATCTCAAAGAAGCTATCCTAAAAACCTATCAATTGCAGCCTGAGGCTTACAGGCAATCTTTCCGTAAAAACCAGAAGAAAGTAGAAGAAACCCATAAGGTATTTGCCAGGACCATGACTAAAACTTTCAATCATTGGGTCAAGAGTAAGAAAGTCACAAGCTACAACGATCTGAAGGAGTTGGTCCTGTTAGAAAATTTCCTATGGAAAATTGATTCTTCTGTATCCTATCATTTAAAGGGGAAAAGGGTAGATTGTCTTGCCGACGCTGCTGACATGGCTGACACATACGTGCTCAACAACAAATTTCGTGGAAAGAAGCCCTACGATAATTCTAGTTCTAATTTTAAGTATCCCAATCACAAATCTGACAGACCCAGTCACAAGCCTATAACGTCTTCCCCAGCTAGTCAAAACCGAATTGTTCCCCCAACTAAAAATGCGACTCAGGGCAATGGTAACAGAGGTGGGCCCCAAACTAATAGTAATGCTCAAAGAGGGAACTTTCCCGTATCCCCTAAAGTATGTACTTTTTGTGGCATGAGAGGCCACCTAGCTTATCAGTGCTGGGCCAAGGAAAAAACCGAGAGATCGGGGCAGACAGTTGCCGCCGTATCTCAAATTCCATGTGTGCCTTTAATGCAGGGCTCCCGACAGAAGGAGTACCTAGCACCAAATGTTCCTTTAATGCAGGACTCCCGACAGAAGGAGTACCTAGCACCAAAAGTTCCTTTAATGCAGGACTCTCGACAGGAGTACCTAGCAGCTAACGTAAATCATCTAGACAGGGGTGTAGTAGCATGTGTGGTGCAACCCACAAGGGTTAAACCAATAATAATTTCACCATCAGTGCAGGACAGTTACCGTCCCTTTATTTCATCTGGCAACGTGAGATTAAATGGTTGCATGCATGAGGTAAAAATTCTGAGAGACACAGGTTCTACTAGCACCCTCATGGTGAATCCTTACACTGAGTGCCCACCTGGCGAACCAGTTGTAATGAGAGGTGCTGGAGGCCAGTTTTATGCATACTTGGTAAAAGGCGAAATTGAATGCGAGTTACTACAGGGTGAGGCCACCATAGCTTTGTGTAGGTCCCAAGATATCCCTGTGCCTGGGGTAACACTCCTTTTGGGGAATGATGTAGCAGGTGAGAAGGTCCGACCAGACCCCATTTTGTCACTTTCCCCTGTTAACGAGCCACTAACCGGTGAGCTCGACAAGGAGTTGCCAACTGTTTTCCCTGTGTGTGCTGACAAACTTTCAATGTCTCCAGTAGCAGTTCCCTCAGACAGAAATGTACCGAATGTAAGAGTTGATGAAAGGGATGATGAGAGTGTGAATGATGCTCCAACTGTGCCTGATGATGTGACTGAGGTGGATTTATCTGACACCTTTATGGCTCATCTTGACCCTAACGATGACCATGAAACCCCTCCAAATTGTCCTAGTGGCCTGGTAGCGCTACAGAGAGATGATAGTGAATGCAAGGAGTTAGCTGCCAGGTCCGTGAGTGAAGAGGAATGTGAGAAGGAGGGTGGTGAATGTTTCTACCTCAAAGGAGGAGTATTGTGGCGAAGATGGAGACCGCCACACAGACCAATCGATGACGGGGCTTGGGACGTCCATCAAGTAGTAGTCCCCAAACCTTGTCGTAAAGATATCATGGAAATGGCACATTGTATACCATTGGCAGGACACCTAGGTGTGAGAAAAACTCTAGACAGAATCAGATCCCACTTTTACTGGCCAGGAATGCGTGCAGATGTAGTGGAGTGTTGTAGAGTGTGTCACACTTGCCAGATGACAGGAAAACCCAATCAGAAGGTGCCTGTACATCCTCTGGTGCCCTTGCCCGTTTTCGAGAATCCTTTTACTCGGGTGGTAGTGGACATTGTAGGCCCATTGCCTAAGACTTCCCAAGGTAACAGTTATTTATTAACTATCATGGACATGGCAACTCGCTACCCAGAGGCTATACCCTTAAGGACTACCTCTGCTCCAACTGTAATCAAGGAACTGCTCAAATTTTTCACCAGAATGGGTTTCCCCCATGAGGTGCAAAGTGATCAAGGAACTAATTTTACCTCTAACATTTTCCAGCAGTCCCTGAAGGAGTTGGGTATCGAGCATGTAAAGTCTAGCACCTACCACCCAGAGAGTCAAGGGGTTCTCGAACGATATCATCAGACATTAAAGGGAATGTTACGTAAGTATTGTACAGAGACCGGAGTTGAGTGGGATAAGGGGGTACCTTTTCTTTTATTTGCTACTCGTGAGGTTCCAACTGAATCCCTGGGTTTTTCCCCTAATGAGCTAGTTTTTGGCCAACCTTTATCTGCCAAGTTCAGGGGCCCATATAAGATAATTCGGAGGGTGAGCATTACCGATTATCTAGTAACTACCCCAGACAGGAGAAAGCCCACGCAAGTATTCCATATAAATATGTTGAAGCCCTACCATAGGTCCCCTGATTCCTCTCCTCCAGATTCTCCTACTGTGGCAGTGAATGTCAGGACCTGTGAGCAGCCTGGTGCGGACAAAGTCTTCAGTTCTCTTACTGATCCGCAACAGACTGTTCCAGAGCCTGAAGGTATCCATGCAGACTTTGACTTGTCATGTAGCCTATCCAACTTTCAGTATAATTCAGTGGCTTTGAGGGAACTACCATTTAAACTATGTCATCTTCCCTCTGATCAAGCGAACCAACTAATCTCTGTTTTATCTCAGTCTCCCAATGTGTTCCGTGATACTCCAGGGCTCACTTCTTTGGCCGTGCACGACATCGACGTAGGGGATGCAACTCCCATTAAACTATCCCCCTACCGTGTCTCGCCACAACGCAGGAGTATACTGCAGGTCGAGCTTGACTTAATTTTTTCAAACCAGCTGATCACAAGGGCCTTCAGCCAGTGGAGTAGTCCGGTCATACTTGTGCCGAAGCCAGACGGGAGCCATGGGTTTTGTAGGGACAATAGGCAAGTCAATGCTGTCACAAAGAACGATACTTACCCACTGCCACGGATCAAAGATTGCATTTACCAGGTTGGCCTCATGCAGCAGTAAGTATAATTTAATGAGAGGATTTTGGCAATTAGCTCTCCCTTGTAGCGAGGTAAATATCATGCTTTTGTAGTGCGCTTTCAAGCCTTCAGCTGTGAGATAATGCCTTGCAGTTCGAATAACGCTCCAGCTACGTTCCGGCTATGTTCTGATGTGGTACCTGGAGACGTTGCCTACTTTGGGTGATATCCTTATTATATCCTCATTATAATCTTGCTGTTGCCAATCTGGTGGTGAATCTATTTATGTATTATGTTTAATATTATGTACTATACTCCTTAAACTCTTTTCTAGGGGGGAGGTGTGACATACGGAGCCCTGTATGTTAATTTAAGAGTTAGAATTAGAGTTCAAGGAGCCAAACTACCCAAGTGGTGAAGCAGACTAACTAGCGAACGAGCGAGTGGGCAAACCATCTCGCCCCATACCAGCATGCTAGCCTTCACACCTCGATGACCGATGCTATGACGTATGATCGACGCCAGGAGCTGTGAATGGACCTCGCACCTGTTATGTGATTCGAGGAGCTATGATTGGCGGCGGCACCACCCGCCGCCTCCTGATTCGTTCCTACACCATCATTGTTTGGTATATAAGACCCGAGTTGTGGGCATTCAAATCAGTCTCATTTGGAGTTGGGGAAGGTGAACTTGCAGCTGGAGGAAGACGGGGTGAAGTATTATAATGGGATTGTGACTGTCAGTCAGATTATATAAATGTGTGTTAAGTGTGTTCGGTGTAAACACTTATGTTATGTTGGTTAGTGAGATATGTGATTGGGAATTACCGTGATGTGTTTAATGTGTGTAATGTGTTTAACTAATTAATTGGGAATTAACGTGAACGCTACTATTACGTGCTTAACTATTTAATTGGGAATTAACGTTAACGCTATTATTATGTACTTAACTATTTTAGTTGACTAACTTGTGGACTAAAGCAACTCTTTAAGTAATTGGGTTATGATGAAAGTAATACTATTGTTTTATATTAATACTTAAGAGTTCCTTCATTTTCTTTGAATTAAGCTTACATTGCTTAATGGTGCTTAGTACGGTGATGCTATTGTCTCGTATTAGTAATATCGCCTTAGACTAACGTGGCTGTGATAATATTACTTATAGTGATTTCCTAAGCTGAAGAAAATTCTTTTGCTTCAAAATATTATATTTTGCTTTTCATATTATTTGAGTGAGACTTGAATCGAATCTATGAAACGATCCTGTAACTTTATTTACTCATAATCAAACCTCAATGTTACGTGGTTAAGAAATAAAATTAACTAATTATTAAATATATATCTAACTTTTTATGTGACTTTGATATTACTCCTGATGATAATAATAATATAATACTATTAACGTAAGACAAGAACCAAGAATAATTACATTAAATATAAATAAAAGGACATATAAGAAAACTATCTATTCATTTCAAAAAGGGTAAGAGACCGAAATATTCTTACTTTAATATTTATCTCTCAAGACTTTTTATAAAATTAATAGTCCTTCTTTAGCTATAACTTATTCGGTTCATAACCATAGCCTACTAAGCTTCGGTTAAATAATAATTCTTTATAAATACTACATGACTTTAATTAGTTTCAGTATTTTTCATAAGTAAAGAGTATCAGTCAATAAAGGATACCAAGTCCTAAGATCTAAAAGGAAAGGAAGCAACAACAGGAAATTATTTTATTAGATTTTACTTTTGTTTTGCCTTCAGCTGACTGATACCTTAATATATATCTCTGTGCTATCTAGATTCATCAAGTTAACCACTTGAGGATCAAGATACGTAACAGTACATTAAGTTACAGGATCGCTTCATAGATTCGATTCAGGTCTCACTCAAATAATATGAAAGGCAAAAATAATATTTTGAAGCTAAAGGAATTTTCTTCAGCTTAGGAAATCACTAGAAGTAATATTAAAACAGCCATGTTAGTCTAAGGCGATATTACTAATATGAGACAATTGTATCACCGTTCTTGTTCTTACCAGCAATGTAAGCTTAATTAAAAGAACATTAAAGAACTCGCAAGTATTAATATAAAACAATAGTATTACTTTTATCATAACCCAATTACTTAAAGAGTTGCTTTAGTCCACAAGTTAGTCAACTAAAATAGTTAAGTACATAATAGTAGCGTTAACGTTAATTCCCAATCACATATCTCACTAACCAACATAACGTAAGTGTTTACACCGAACACACTTAACACACACTTATATAATCTGACTGACAGTCACAATCCCATTATAATACTTCACCCCGTCTTCCTCCAGCTGCAAGTTCACCTTCCCAACTCCAAATGAGACTGATTTGAATGCCCACTACTCGGGTCTTATATACTATGCAATGATGGTGTAGGAACGAATCAGGAGGCGGAGGCTGGTGCGCGCCCCAATCACAGCTCCTCTAGTTGCGTAAGAGGTGCGTGGTCCAATGGAGTCTCCTGGCGTCGAATCATCGTCATAGCGTCGGGTCATCGAAGTAGTTTGCAGGGTCCCCTATGACGCACGCAGGTGTGAAGGCTTGTTTGCTGGTATGCGGACGAGCTGGTTTCCCACTCGCTGGTTCGCTCGCTGGTCTGCTTCGCCGCCTGGGTAATTTGGCACTCCTTCAACTCTGAATTCTATCTCTTAAATAAACATACAGGGCTCCGTATGTCAGACCTCCCCCCTAGAAAAGAGTTTAAGGAGTATAGTACATAATATTAAACATAAGACATAAATAGATTCACCACCAGATTGGCAACAGCAATATTATAATGAGGATATAATAAGGATATCACCCAAAGTAGGCAACGTCTCCAGGTACCACATCAGAACATAGCCGGAACGTAGCTGGAGCGTTATTCGAACTGCAAGGCATTATCTCACAGCTGAAGGCTTGAAAGCGCACTACTAAAGCATGATATTTACCTCGCTACAAGGGAGAGCTAATTGCCAAAATCCTCTCATTAAGTTTATCTTACTGCTGTATGAGGCCAACCCGGTAAATCTAATCTTTAATCCGTGGCAGTGGGTAGGTATCGTTCTTTGTGACAGCATTAACTTGCCTATAGTCCATACATAACCTATGGCTCCCGTCTGGCTTTGGCACAAGTATGACTCCACTGGCTTAAGGCCCTTGTGATCAGCTCGTTTGATAACATAAAGTCAAGCTCGACCTGCAGTATACTCCTGCGTTGTGGTGAGACACGGTAGGGGGATAGTTTAATGGGAGTTGCATCCCCTACGTCGATGTCGTGCAAGGCCAAAGAAGTGAGCCCTGGAGTATCACGGAACACACTGGGAGACTGAGATAAAACAGAGATTAGTTGGTTCGCTTGATCAGAGGGAAGATGACATAGTTTAGATGGTAAATCCCCCCAAGCTACTGAATTATAATGAAAGTTGGATAGGCTACATGACAAGTCAAAGTCTGCATGGATACCTTCAGGCTCTGGAACAGTCTGTTGCGGGTCAGTAAGAAAACTGAAGACTTTGTCCGCACCAGGCTGTCCACAGGTCCTGACATTCACTGCCACAGTGGGAGAATCTGGAGGAGAGGAATCAGGGGACCTATGGTAGGGTTTCAACATATTTATATGGAATACTTGCGTGGGCTTTCTCCTGTCTGGGGTAGTTACTAGATAATCGGTAATGCTCACCCTCTGAATGATCTTATATGGGCCCCTGAACTTGGCAGATAAAGGTTGGCCAAAAAGGGGGAGCAGGACCAAAATCCCATCACCGGGCTGAAACTCCCTCTCACAGGCTTTTCTGTCATACCAGTTCTTCATGGAGCTTTTAGCCACTGTCAAGTTTTGAGCTCCAAACTCACATGAGGATCTCAGCCGGGTTTTGAAATCTGAAACATACTTGAGGAGGTTTTGGTTCCCCTCCTGGCCAACTAGGCTATCCTGCAATAGTTGCAAAGGACCTCTTACCTGGTGACCGAAAACTAGCTCATTAGGGGAAAAACCCAGGGATTCAGTTGGAACCTCACGAGTAGCAAATCAAAGAAAAGGTACCCCCTTATCCCACTCAACTCCGGTCTCTGTACAATATTTACGCAACATTCCTTTTAATGTCTGATGATATCGTTCGAGAACCCCTTGACTCTCTGGGTGGTAGGTGCTAGACTTAACATGCTCGATACCCAACTCCTTCAGGGACTGCTGGAAAATGTTAGAGGTAAAATTAGTACCTTGATCACTTTGCACCTCATGGGGGAAACCAATTCTGGTGAAGAATTTGAGCAGTTCCTTGATGACAGTTGGAGCAGAGGTAGTCCTTAAGGGTATAGCCTCTGGGTAGCGAGTTGCCATGTCCATAATAGTTAATAAATAAATGTTACCTTGGGAAGTCTTAGGCAATGGGCCTACAATGTCCACTACCACCCGAGTAAAAGGATTCTCGAAGACCGGCAAGGGCACCAGAGGGTATACAGGCACCTTCTGATTGAGTTTTCCTGTCATCTGGCAAGTGTGACACACTCTACAAAACTCAACTACATCTGCACGCATTCCTGGCCAGTGAAAGTGGGCTCTGATTCTGTCTAGAGTTTTTCGCCCACCTAGGTGTCCTGCCAATGGTATTCAATGTGCCATTTCCAAGATATCTCTACGACAAGGTTTGGGGACTACTACTTGATGGACGTCCCAGGCCCCGTCATCGATTGGTCTGTGTGGCTGTGTCCATCTACGCCACAATACTCCTCCTTTGAGGTAGAAACATTCACCACCCTCCTTCCCCCATTCCTCTTCACTCACGGCCCTGGCAGCTAACTCCTTGCATTCACAATCATCTCTCTGTAGCTCTACCAGGCAACTAGGACAATTTGGAGGGGTTTCATGGTCATCGTTAGGGTCAAGATGAGCCATAAAGGTGTCAGATAAATCCACCTCAGTCACATCATCAGGCACAGTTGGAGCCTCATTCACACTCTCATGATCCCTTTCATCAACTCTTACATTCGGTACATTTCTGTCTGAGGGAACTGCTACTTGAGACATTGAACGTGTGACAGCACACACAGGGAAAACTGTTGGCATCCCCTTTTCGAGCTCACCGGTTAGTGGCTCGTTAACAGGGGAAAGTGACAAAATGGGATTTGGTCGGACCTTCTCACCTGCTACATCATTCCCCAAAATGGAGTGTTACCCCGGGCACAGGGATATCTTGGGACCTACACAAAGCTATGGTGGCCTCACCCTGTAGTAACTCACATTCAATTTCGCCTTTTACCAAGTATGCATAAAATTGGCCTCCAGCACCTCTCATTACAACTGGTTCGCCAGGTGGGCACTCAGTGTAAGGATTCACCATGAGGGTGCTAGTAGAACCTGTGTCTCTCAGAATGTTTACCTCATGCATGCAACCATTTAACCTCACGTTGCCAGATGAAATAAAGGGACGGTAACTGTCCTGCACTGATGGTGAAATTATTATTGGCTTAACCCTAGTGGGTTGCACCACGCATGCTACTACACCCCTGTCTAGATGATTTACATTAGCTGCTAGGTACTCCTTCTGTCGGGAGTCCTGCATTAAAGGAACATATGGAGTTTGAGATACGGCGGCAACTGTCTGCCCCGATCTCTCTGTTCTCTCCTTGGCCCAGCACTGATAAGCAAGGTGGCCTCTCTTGCCACAAAAAGTACATACTTTAGGGGATATGGGAACGTTCCCTCTTTGAGCATTACTATTACTTTGGGCCCCTCCTCTGTTACCATTGCCCTGAGTCGCATTTTTAGTTGGGGGAACAATTCTATTTTGGCTAGCTGGGAAAGACGTTACAGGCTTGTGACTGGGTCTGTCAGATTTGTGATTGAGATACTTAAAATTAGAACTAGAATTATCGTAGGGCTTCTTTCCACGAAATTTGTTGTTGAGCACGTATGTGTCAGCCATGTCAGCGGCGTCGGCAAGACAATCTACCTTTTTCCCCCTTAAATGATAGGCTACAGAAGAATCAATTTTCCATAGAAAATTTTCTAACAGGACCAACTCCTTCAGATCGTTGTAGCTTGTGACTTTCTTACTCTTGACCCAATGATTGAAAGTTTTAGTCATGGTCCTGGCAAATACCTTATGGGTTTCTTCTACTTTCTTCTGGTTTTTACGGAAAGATTGCCTGTAAGCCTCAGGCTGCAATTGATAGGTTTTTAGGATAGCTTCTTTGAGATTGTCATAATCCTGCCTAACCTCTGCTACTTCTGACAAATACGTGGCTCGAGCCTGCCCTGTCAAAACGGTTTGTAACATAAAAGGCCATTGATCTCTTGTCCACTTCATACCTCCAGCAACTTCCTCAAACAAAACAAAGAAATCCTGCACATTATCCTCAGTGAAAGGTGGAATGACACTAATCATAGTCAATCCCAGAGGGGGAGCAATTAAGGGAGCATTTGTATTGACATTTAGTTGAGCCGTACGATATTGATATTCACATTGATCGGTCGTTGCTCTGGCTTTTATGCAGGCTTCTTCGGTATTTGCTCTGGCTTGTTCGGCATTGATTCTGGCTAGTTCTATATTTAGTCTGGCTTGTTCGGTCTTTGCTCTGCTTTGTTCTAGTTCGAATAATTGATCAACGGTTAAACCAGGTAGCAATTGTTCATCAAGTTGGCTAGGTTTACTCGGGATCCCACCAACTGCTCCGTCACCCTCCTCGCCTTCTACAGGGAACAGGTGGGTTTTTATAGTCTGAGCCACCTCTACTTTGGACATCTTTGAGACAGTTAACTGGAGATGTGAGGCAAGCACTTTCAGTTCGGATTTTGACAGACGGTCAATATCAGGGGCTGTGGGTTCTGATTCTATGAAAACTCTAGCATCTTCGTCATTAATTAGATCAGGCATGATTAATATTTGATTTTTAAGTAGTGAAACGGTAATGAAACTGAGTGAAACTGTATGAAACGAATCCTGGCAAGGTTGCCACTCTTCTGTTACGTATCTTGATCCTCAAGTGGTTAACTTGATGAATCTAGATAGCACAGAGATATACAGTATATTAAGGTATCAGTCAGCTGAAGGCAAAACAAAAGTAAAATCTAATAAAATTATTTCCTGTTGTTGCTTCCTCTCCTTTTGGATCTTAGGACTTCATTTTTCGGTAGAAAAATGAAGTCCTAAGATCTGATACTATTGATACTATTGACTATTGATACTATTGACTGATACTCTTTAATTATGAAAAAATACTGAAACTAATTAAAGTCATGTAGTATTTATAAAGAATTATTATTTAACCGAAGCTTAGTAGGCTATGGTTATGAACCGAAGAATTTATATCTAAAGAATGACTATTAATTCTATAAAAAGTCTTGAAAGATAAATATTAAAGTAAGAATATTTCTGTCTCTTACCCTTTTTGAAATGAATAGATAGTTTTCTTATATGTCCTTTTATTTATATTTAATGTAGTTATTATTCTTGGTTCTTGTCTTACGTTAATAGTATTATATTATTATTATCATCAGGATTAATATCAAAGTCACATACAAAGTTATCTATATATTTAATAATTAGTTAAATGTATTTCTTAACCACGTAACATTGAGGTTTGATTATGAGTAAATTAAGTTACAGGATCGCTTCATAGATTCGATTCAGGTCTCACTCAAATAATATGAAAAGCAAAAATAATATTTTGAAGCTAAAATAATTTTCTTCAGCTTAGGAAATCACTAGAAGTAATATTAAAACAGCCATGTTAGTCTAAGGCGATATTACTAATATGAGACAATAATCACCGTTCTTGTTCTTACCAGCAATGTAAGCTTAATTAAAAGAACATTAACCCTTAATTAGCGGCGAGCAACATAAGTCGAGTTAAAAAAAGCTGGACTATGTGGCGGCGCTCGACATAGGTCGAGTGGCAATTTCAGCACGTAATGTGGCTGAGAGAGAGAGACAAGTGGTGGCAGGAGACTAGCGAGCGTATGACTGCTCCAGACCACCGCGGCGAACCTACTGACACAAATCTCAGCTCCCTCCTCCCTCTCTCACTCGCTACATACTCAATTATGTACCGAAAGTACCGAATTACCTGCTTTTTGCACTCGCGTTGCACGGTTATTGCAAGAAAACTATCCATCATACAAGGATCGTTATGGTGTCATTCGAAAGCTCTGTTTATGCCCTTTCAGGGATAGGTACTTGTTTTACGTTCTGGGTCTTATTTAGGCATGAAAATGATCACGTAAACAGCCCTATTTTGGCTAAAAACACCCCGCTGTGCGGTACATATAAATAAACCGCATAGGCCGCTCGTAAGGTGTTAAAGAACTCGCAAGTATTAATATAAAACAATAGTATTACTTTTATCATAACCCAATTACTTAAAGAGTTGCTTTAGTCCACAAGTTAGTCAACTAAAATAGTTAAGTACATAATAGTAGCGTTAACGTTAATTCCCAATCACATATCTCACTAACCAACATAACGTAAGTGTTTACACCGAACACACTTAACACACACTTATATAATCTGACTGACAGTCATAATCCCATTATAATACTTAACCCCGTCTTCCTCCAGCTGCAAGTTCACCTTCCCAACTCCAAATGAGACTGATTTGAATGCCCACTACTCGGGTCTTATATACTATGCAATGATGGTGTACGAACGATTCAGGAGGTGGGGGCTGGTGCGCGCCCCAATCACAGCTCCTCTAGTTGCGTAAGAGGTGCGTGGTCCAATGGAGTCTCCTGGCGTCGAATCATCGTCATAGCGTCGGGTCATCGAAGTAGTTTGCAGGGTCCCCTATGACGCACGCAGGTGTGAAGGCTTGTTTGCTGGTATGCGGACGAGCTGGTTTCCCACTCGCTGGTTCGCTCGCTGGTCTGCTTCGCCGCCTGGGTAATTTGGCACTCCTTCAACTCTGAATTCTAACTCTTAAATAAACATACAGGGCTCCGTATGTCAGAATATGTTTACGACATTTTGTTTCTTTGGCCTACCAATCAAAATCACCATTCATTCCTTAATAAACTTAACGATCTGGTCCCCTCGATTTCATTCAAAATTGAAGAAAAAGTAAACAATAAACTACCTTTCCTTGATGCCATGATTATAAATAATAATGGTCACTTAAAATTTAAAGTATATAGAAAGCCGACTCTTGTAGATTCCTATATTCATTTTTTCTCCAACCATCATATTAAAGTAAAACTGTCAATTTGTTCAGGTATGTTTCTAAGAGCATTAAGGATATGTAACCCAGAATTCATAGATAACGAATACAAACAAATCTATAATCTAGCCAAGACACTCTGCTATCCTGAAAGTCTTGTTGATCAAAGTTTAGCCAAAGCCGAAAACACTTCTATAATGTAAATAATAAAGCTCCCTTTTCAAGGAAAAATATCTTAGTTTTGCCATATCACGATGAATTAACACCTCTCACAACATCTCTCAAGAATTTGAATAAAAATGTAGTATTAAATTATGAAAACTCTGTCAAGTCTACTTTGATCAAAAACAGCCGTAAAAATGATGCAGGTGGTGTAAAGGATGTATTGACATATACAGTACATAGGACAAACTGGAAAAAGATTAGAGGTGAGAGTTAAACAACACAAACAATCAGTAAGGCCAGCTCAAGAATCTAATGGTATTTTTAAACATAAACAAAGTCAAAACCATCATGTAAATTGGGATGAGGCTAAGATGATCTACTGGTCAAGCTGCTATTATGAAAGACTATTTACCGAGTCCGCCTTGATCAGAGAATTTAGAAACACTATGAATCTAAATGATGGCCTTTACAAAATAGATAACATCCTGCTAAATCTCCTCAATGAAAATGATAAAATAAATATCCTCAATGAAAATGATAAAATAAAAAGAGCTAGAAATAGATGTCCAGACCGTCAGATCATAGATTGAAACAGCTTGTAGTTTGACATCTGACCCTTTTTGTGAGGTCTATCCTCATAGTATTAGATAGTTAGGTATCTTATTAATACTATACACATGAGGTATGATCACTATGTATTTTTGTTTAATAATAATTATTGTATATATGTATGTTTATGTATGTTCTGACATACGGAGCCCTGTATGTTAATTTAAGAGTTAGAATTAGAGTTGAAGGAGTCACACTACCCAAACGGTGAAGCAGACTAGCGAGCGAACTAGCGAGTGGGGAAACCAGCTCGCCCGCATACCAACAAACAAGCCTTCACACCTGCGTGCGTCATAGGGGACCCTGCAAACTACCCGACGCTATGACGTATGATCGACACCAGGAGCTCTGAATGGACTAGGCACCTGTTATGCAACTCGAGGAGCTATGATTGGAGCGCGCACCATCACTCGCCTCCTGATTCGTTCCTAGACCATCATTGTTTAGTATATAAGACCCGAGTTGTGGGCATTCAAATCAGTCTCATTTGGAGTTGGGGAAGGTGAACTTGCAGCTGGAGGAAGACGGGGTGAAGTATTATAATGGGATTGTGACTGTCAGTCAGATTATATAAGTGTGTGTTAAGTGTGTTCGGTGTAAACACTTACGTTATGTTGGTTAGTGAGATATGTGATTGGGAATTAACGTGAACGCTACTATTATGAGCTTAACTATTTGATTGGGAATTAACGTGAACGCTACTATTGTGTGCTTAACTATTTGATTGGGAATTAACGTTAACGCTACTATTATGTGCTTAACTATTTGATTGGGAATTAACACCTTACGAGCGGCCTATGCGGTTTATTTATGTGTACCGCACAGCGGGGTGTTTTTAGCCAAAATAGGGCTGTTTACGTGATCATTTTCATGCCTAAATAAGACCCAGAACGTAAAACAAGTACCTATCCCTGAAAGGGCATAAACAGAGCTTTCGAATGACACCATAACGATCCTTGTATGATGGATAGTTTTCTTGCAATAACCGTGCAACGCGAGTGCAAAAAGCAGGTAATTCGGTACTTTCAGTACATAATTGAGTATGTAGCGAGTGAGAGAGGGAGGAGGGAGCTGAGATTTGTGTCAGTAGGTTCGCCGCGGTGGTCTGGAGCAGTCATACGCTCGCTAGTCTCCTGCCACCACTTGTCTCTCTCCCTCAGCCACATTACGTGCTGAAATTGCCACTCGAGTTATGTCGAGCGCCGCCACATAGTCCAGCTTTATTTAACTCGACTTATGTTGCTCGCCGCTAAATAAGGGTTAACGTTAACGCTACTATTATGTGCTTAACTATTTGATTGCGAATTAACGTGAACGCTACTATTATGTGCTTAACTATTTGATTGGGAATTAACGTTAACACTACTATTATGTGCTTAACTATTTGATTACGAATTAACGTTAACGCTACTATTTATGTACTCAACTATTTGATTGGGAATTAACGTTAACGCTATTATTATGTACTTAACTATTTTAGTTGACTAACTTGTGGACTAAAGCAACTCTTTAAGTAATTGGGTTATGATGAAAGTAATACTATTGTTTTATATTAATACTTAGGAGTTCTTTCATTTTCTTTGAATTAAGCTTACATTGCTTAACGGTGCTTAGTACGGTGATGCTATTGTCTCGTATTAGTAATATCGCCTTAGACTAACATGGCTGTGTTAATATTACTTCTAGTGATTTCCTAAGCTGAAGAAAATTCTTTTGCTTCAAAATATTATATTTTGCTTTTCATATTATTTGAGTGAGACCTGAATCGAATCTATGAAGCGATCCTGTAACTTTATTTACTCATAATCAAACCTCAATGTTACGTGGTTAAGAAATACATTTAACTAATTATAAAATATATATCTAACTTTTTATGTGACTTTGATATAAATCCTGATGATAATAATAATATAATACTGGTAACGTAAGACAAGAACCAAGAATAATTACATTAAATATAAATAAAAGGACATATAAGAAAACTATCTATTCATTTCAAAAAGGGTAAGAGACTGAAATATTCTTACTTTAATATTTATCTTTCAAGATACGTAACAGAAGAGTGGCGACCTCGCCAGGATTCGTTTCATACAGTTTCACTCAGTTTCATTAACGTTTCACTACTTAAAAATCAAATATTAATCATGCCTCAACTAATTAATGCCGAAGATGCTCGAGTTTTCATAGAATCAGAACCCACAGCCCCTGATATTGACTGTCTGTCAAAATCCGAACTGAAAGTGCTTGCCTCACATCTCCAATTAACTGTCTCAAACATGTCTAAAGTAGAGGTGGATCAGACCATAAAAACCCACCTGTTCCCTGTAGAAGGCGGGGAGGGTGACGGAGCAGTTGGTGGGATCCCGAGTAAACCTAGCCAACTTGATGTACAATTGCCACATGGTTTGACCGGTGATCAAGTACTGGAACTAGCCAGAATAAAGACCGAACAAGCCAAACTAAATATAGAACTAGCCAGAATAAATACCAAAGAAGCCAGCATAAAAGCCAGAGCAACGACCGAACAATGTGAATATCAATATCGTACGGCTCAACTAAATGTCAATACAAATGCTCCCTTAATTGCTCCCCCTCTGGGATTGACTATGACTAGTGTCATTCCACCTTTCACTGAGGATAATGTGCAGGATTTCTTTGTTTTGTTTGAGGAAGTTGCTGGAGGTATGAAGTGGACAAGAGATCAATGGCCTTTTATGTTACAAACCGTTTTGACAGGGCAGGCTCGAGCCACGTATTTGTCAGAAGTAGCAGAAGTTAGGCAGGATTATGACAATCTCAAAGAAGCTATCTTAAAAACCTATCAATTGCAGCCTGAGGCTTACAGGCAATCTTTCCGTAAAAACCAGAAGAAAGTAGAAGAAACCCATAAGGTATTTGCCAGGACCATGACTAAAACTTTCAATCATTGGGTCAAGAGTAAGAAAGTCACAAGCTACAACGATCTGAAGGAGTTGGTCCTGTTAGAACATTTCCTATGGAAAATTGATTCTTCTGTATCCTATCATTTAAAGGGGAAAAAGGTAGATTGTCTTGCCGACGCTGCTGACATGGCTGACACATACGTGCTCAACAACAAATTTCGTGGAAAGAAGCCCTACGATAATTCTAGTTCTAATTTTAAGTATCCCAATCACAAATCTGACAGACCCAGTCACAAGCCTATAACGTCTTCCCCAGCTAGCAAAAATAGAATTGTTCCCCCAACTAAAAATGCGACTCAGGGCAATGGTAACAGAGGTGGGGCCCAAATAAATAGTAATGCTCAAAGAGGGAACGTTCCCATATCCTCTAAAGTATGTACTTTTTGTGGCATGAGAGGCTACCTAGCTTATCAGTGCTGGGCCAAGGAGAGAACCGAGAGATCGGGGCAGACAGTTGCCGCTGTATCTCAAACTCCATATGTGCCTGTAATGCAGGACTCCCGACAGAAGGAGTACCTAGCACCAAAAGTTCCTTTAATACAGGACTCCCGACAGAAGGAGTACCTAGCAGCTAACGTAAATCATCTAGAAAGGGGTGTAGTAGCATGTGTGGTGCAACCCACTCGGGTTAAGCCAATAATAATTTTACCATCAGTGCAGGACAGTTACCGTCCCTTTATTTCATCTGGCAACGTGAGATTAAATGGTTGCATGCATGAGGTAAACATTCTGAGAGACACCGGTTCTACTAGCACCCTCATGGTGAATCCTTACACAGAGTGCCCACCTGGCGAACCAGTTGTAATGAGAGGTGCTGGAGGCCAATTTTATGCACACTTGGTAAAAGGCGAAATTGAATGTGAATTACTACAGGGTGAGGCCACTATAGCTTTGTGTAGGTCCCAAGATATCCCTGTGCCTGGGGTAACACTCCTTTTGGGGAATGATGTAGCAGGTGAGAAGGTCCGACCAGACCCCATTTTGTCACTTTCCCCTGTTAACGAGCCACTAACCGGTGAGCTCGAAAATGAGATGCCAACAGTTTTCCCTGTGTGTGCTGTCACACGTTCAATGTCTCAAGTAGCAGTTCCCTCAGACAGAAATGTACCGAATGTAAGAGTTGATGAAAGGGATGATGAGAGTGTGAATGATGCTCCAACTGTGCCTGATGATGTGACTGAGGTGGATTTATCTGACACCTTTATGGCTCATCTTGACCCTAACGATGACCATGAAACCCCTCCAAATTGTCCTAGTGGCCTGGTAGAGCTACAGAGAGATGATAGTGAATGCAATGAGTTAGCTGCCATGTCCGTGAGTGAAGAGGAATGTGAAAAGGAGGGTGGTGAATGTTTCTACCTCAAAGGAGGAGTATTGTGGCGAAGATGGAGACCGCCACACAGACCAATCGATGACGGGGCTTGGGACGTTCATCAAGTAGTAGTCCCCAAACCTTGTCGTAGAGATATCATGGAAATGGCACATTGTATACCATTGGCAGGACACCTAGGTGTGAGAAAAACTCTAGACAGAATCAGAGCCCACTTTTACTGGCCAGGAATGCGTGCAGATGTAGTGGAGTTTTATAGAGTGTGTCACACTTGCCGGATGACAGGAAAACCCAATCATAAGGTGCCTGTACATCCTCTGGTGCCCTTGGCCGTTTTCGAGAATCCTTTTACTCGGGTGGTAGTGGACATTGTAGGCCCATTGCCTAAGACTTCCCAAGGTAACATTTATTTATTAACTATCATGGACATGGCAACTCGCTACCCAGAGGCTATACCCTTAAGGACTACCTCTGCTCCAACTGTCATCAAGGAACTGCTCAAATTCTTCACCAGAATGGGTTTCCCCCATGAGGTGCAAAGTGATCAAGGAACTAATTTTACCTCTAACATTTTCCAGCAGTCCCTGAAGGAGTTGGGTATCGAGCATGTTAAGTCTAGCACCTACCACCCAGAGAGTCAAGGGGTTCTCGAACGATATCATCAGACATTAAAGGGAATGTTACGTAAGTATTGTACAGAGACCGGAGTTGAGTGGGATAAGGGGGTACCTTTTCTTTGATTTGCTACTCGTGAGGTTCCAACTGAATCCCTGGGTTTTTCCCCTAATGAGCTAGTTTTCGGTCACCAGGTAAGAGGTCCTTTGCAACTATTGCAGGATAGCCTAGTTGGCCAGGAGGGGAACCACAACCTCCTCAAGTATGTTTCAGATTTCAAAACCCGGCTGAGGTCCTCGTGTGAGTTTGCCGCTCAAAACTTGACAGTGGCTAAAAGCTCCATGAAGAAATGGTATGACAGAAAAGCCCGTGAGAGGGAGTTTCAGCCCGGTGATGAGGTTTTGGTCCTGCTCCCCATTTTTGGCCAACCTTTATCTGCCAAGTTCAGGGGCCCATATAAGATCATTCGGAGGGTGAGCATTACCGATTATCTAGTAACTACCCCAGACAGGAGAATGCCCACGCAATTATTCCATATAAATATGTTGAAACCCTACCATAGGTCCCCTGATTCCTCTCTTCCAGATTCTCCCACTGTGGCAGTGAATGTCGGGACCTGTGGACAGCCTGGTGCGGACAAAGTCTTCAGTTCTCTTACTGACCCGCAACAGACTGTTCCAGAGCCTGAAGGTATCCATGCAGACTTTGACTTGTCATGTAGCCTATCCAACTTTCAGTATAATTCAGTGGCTTGGAGGGAATTACCATCTAAACTATGTCATCTTCCCTCTGATCAAGCGAACCAACTAATCTCTGTTTTATCTCAGTCTCCCAGTGTGTTCCGTGATACTCCAGGGCTCACTTCTTTGGCCGTGTACGACATCGACGTAGGGGATGCAACTCCCATTAAACTATCCCCCTACCGTGTCTCGCCACAACGCAGGAGTATACTGCAGGTCGAGCTTGACTTTATGTTATCTAACGAACTGATCACTAGGGCCTTAACACCTTACGAGCGGCCTATGCGGTTTATTTATGTGTACCGCACAGCGGGGTGTTTTTAGCCAAAATAGGGCTGTTTACGTGATCATTTTCATGCCTAAATAAGACCCAGAACGTAAAACAAGTACCTATCCCTGAAAGGGCATAAACAGAGCTTTCGAATGACACCATAACGATCCTTGTATGATGGATAGTTTTCTTGCAATAACCGTGCAACGCGAGTGCAAAAAGCAGGTAATTCGGTACTTTCAGTACATAATTGAGTATGTAGCGAGTGAGAGAGGGAGGAGGGAGCTGAGATTTGTGTCAGTAGGTTCGCCGCGGTGGTCTGGAGCAGTCATACGCTCGCTAGTCTCCTGCCACCACTTGTCTCTCTCTCTCAGCCACATTACGTGCTGAAATTGCCACTCGAGTTATGTCGAGCGCCGCCACATAGTCCAGCTTTATTTAACTCGACTTATGTTGCTCGCCGCTAAATAAGGGTTAAGCCAGTGGAGTAGTCCGGCCATACTTGTGTCAAAGCCAGACGGGAGCCATAGGTTTTGTAGGAACTATAGGCAAGTTAATGCTGTCACAAAGAACGATACCTACCCACTGCCACGGATCAAAGATTGCATTTACCAGGTTGGCCTCATACCGCAGTAAGTTTAACTTAATGAGAGGATTTTGGCAATTAGCTCTCCCTTGTAGCGAGGTAAATATCATGCTTTAGTAGTGCGCTGTCGAGCCTTCAGGTGTGAGATGCCTTGCAGTTCGAGTAACGCTCCAGCTACGTTCCGGCTATGTTCTGATGTGGTACCTGGAGACGTTGCCTACTTTGGGTGATATCCTTATTATATCCTCATTATAATCTTGCTGTTGCCAATCTGGTGGTGAATCTATTTATGTATTATGTTTCATATTTTGTACTATACTCCTTAAACTCTTTTCTAGGGGGGAGGTCTGACATACGGAGCCCTGTATGTTAATTTAAGAGTTAGAATTAGAGTTGAAGGAGTCACACTACCCAAACGGTGAAGCAGACTAGCGAGCGAACTAGCGAGTGGGGAAACCAGCTCGCCCGCATACCAACAAACAAGCCTTCACACCTGCGTGCATCATAGGGGACCCTGCAAACTATCCGACGCTATGACGTATGATCGACGCCAGGAGCTGTGAATGGACCCGGCACCTGTTATGCAACTCGAGGAGCTATGATTGGAGCGCGCACCATCACTCGCCTCCTGATTCGTTCCTAGACCATCATTGTTTAGTATATAAGACCCGAGTTGTGGGCATTCAAATCAGTCTCATTTGGAGTTGGGGAAGGTGAACTTGCAGCTGGAGGAAGACGGGGTGAAGTATTATAATGGGATTGTGACTGTCAGTCAGATTATATAAGTGTGTGTTAAGTGTGTTCGGTGTAAACACTTACGTTATGTTGGTTAGTGAGATATGTGATTGGGAATTAACGTGAACGCTACTATTATGTGCTTAACTATTTGATTGGGAATTAACGTGAACGCTACTATTATGTGCTTAACTATTTGATTGGGAATTAACGTTAACGCTACTATTATGTGCTTAACCTGACAAGCGCGATATAGACCTAGGTGCTAGGGTAGTTATTTGTGCATTTCTAGCCCTGGATTCTGACAGAATTCGTTATATTTACAATATAAAGCATTATTTGTTTTCGGTATGCTTTTATTTTACATATATGATGTATATATGAACTTTCAAGAGTGCTAAAATAAGTGGGAAAAGCATTTGGGTGGTGAAAAACGAAGATATTGGCCACCCGGTCATAATCTCAGGCGAGAGAGAGCCACAGGCAGCCCTCCCCTCTCGCTGTCTGGGAGTCAACTGAGACGAGCGGGGCGGTGTGTGCCGGTGTCTGGGTGTTGCATAACGATCTTTTATGCAACCCACTTGTGCTACATTATCGCGGGAGAGAAAAATAACCGATAAATGATAATAAGAGGATAAATAGGTGATAATTGAGGAGGGGGGAGGGGGGAATAAGGTGGGGATGGAGGGGAGGGGGAGGGGTGAGAAACACATGGATGAGTACTAGAGGGGAATTATCTCACCTAGAGACAAAATCCTTTGTTTTGATAGGCCCTTTTTTTTTTTGGAAGGCTTTTTTTATGGTCTTGCTTCCGTGAGGCCTATCGCGTTCCCTATAGGAAGCCTTCCGTGAGGCCTATCGCGCTTGCCGGGTTAACTATTTGATTGCGAATTAACGTGAACGCTACTATTATGTGCTTAACTATTTGATTGGGAATTAACGTTAACGCTACTATTATGTGCTTAACTATTTGATTACGAATTAACGTTAACGCTACTATTTATGTACTTAACTATTTGATTGGGAATTAACGTTAACGCTATTATTATGTACTTAACTATTTTAGTTGACTAACTTGTGGACTAAAGCAACTCTTTAAGTAATTGGGTTATGATGAAAGTAATACTATTGTTTTATATTAACACCTTACGAGCGGCCTATGCGGTTTATTTATGTGTACCGCACAGCGGGGTGTTTTAGCCAAAATAGGGCTGTTTACGTGATCATTTTCATGCCTAAATAAGACCCAGAACGTAAAACAAGTACCTATCCCTGAAAGGGCATAAACAGAGCTTTCGAATGACACCATAACGATCCTTGTATGATGGATAGTTTTCTTGCAATAACCGTGCAACGCGAGTGCAAAAAGCAGGTAATTCGGTACTTTCAGTACATAATTGAGTATGTAGCGAGTGAGAGAGGGAGGAGGGAGCTGAGATTTGTGTCAGTAGGTTCGCCGCGGTGGTCTGGAGCAGTCATACGCTCGCTAGTCTCCTGCCACCACTTGTCTCTCTCTCTCAGCCACATTACGTGCTGAAATTGCCACTCGAGTTATGTCGAGCGCCGCCACATAGTCCAGCTTTATTTAACTCGACTTATGTTGCTCGCCGCTAAATAAGGGTTAATACTTACGAGTTCTTTCATTTTCTTTGAATTAAGCTTACATTGCTTAACGGTGCTTAGTACGTTGATGCTATTGTCTCGTATTAGTAATATCGCCTTAGACTAACATGGCTGTGTTAATATTACTTCTAGTGATTTCCTAAGCTGAAGAAAATTATTTTGCTTCAAAATATTATATTTTGCTTTTCATATTATTTGAGTAAGACCTGAATCGAATCTATGAAGCGATCCTGTAACTTTATTTACTCATAATCAAACCTCAATGTTACGTGGTCAAGAAATACATTTAACTAATTATTAAATATATATCTAACTTTTTATGTGACTTTGATATAAATCCTGATGATAATAATAATATAATACTGATAACGTAAGACAAGAACCAAGAATAAATACATTAAATATAAATAAAAGGACATATAAGAAAACTATCTATTCATTTCAAAAAGGGTAAGAGACAGAAATATTCTTACTTTAATATTTATCTTTCAAGATACGTAACAATGTATACAGTATATGTGTGCGTGTATGTAGGTGTATGTATGTATGTATGTGTGCGTTTATGTATAATTTATATACTGTTTAGTTGTGAGGGGGATATGCCAGGTGTGGGCTATTCGGCTTTCTACAGACTCCTTTTATCCTTATGTTGATCTGACCATTTTGGGAAGCTCAGGCCCCAGTGAGTTGGGCCTATAATTTGGCCTTATAATTAGGGTTGGGTGTGGAAAGGATCTGCCTTGTGTGACCAATTGGCTTTCTGCAGACTCCCAGTTTTCTTTTGTTCTTATATATGTATTTTTTATTTGTATGTATGAAATGTATGTGTGTATACAGTATGCATGTTTATGTGTATGTATATGTAATTATATGTATTTTTACAGGTATATGTAATTCTTCAAATTTACATAAGTTACGATAACAGTTTGAAAGGGATCTGCAAGTTCATTGATGTGTATCAAATTGTATATATGATTATATTGTATTGTTAGGCATATTTCAATGTACATTATATGCATTTTTGTAAGTATATATCATTTGTAAGACATTTATTTTGTATATAAAATAAGTATGTTCCTTAACCCTTATTTAGCGGCGAGCAACATAAGTCGAGTTAAATAAAGCTGGACTATATGGCGGCGCTCGACATAACTCGAGTGGCAATTTCAGCACGTAATGTGGCTGAGAGAGAGAGACAAGTGGTGGCAGGAGACTAGCGAGCGTATGACTGCTCCAGACCACCGCGGCGAACCTACTGACACAAATCTCAGCTCCCTCCTCCCTCTCTCACTCGCTACATACTCAATTATGTACCGAAAGTACCGAATTACCTGCTTTTTGCACTCGCGTTGCACGGTTATTGCAAGAAAACTATCCATCATACAAGGATCGTTATGGTGTCATTCGAAAGCTCTGTTTATGCCCTTTCAGGGATAGGTACTTGTTTTACGTTCTGGGTCTTATTTAGGCATGAAAATGATCACGTAAACAGCCCTATTTTGGCTAAAAACACCCCGCTGTGCGGTACACATAAATAAACCGCATAGGCCGCTCGTAAGGTGTTAAAATATGGCAACAGGCAGTAGGCTGGCAACACTTTTTGTATCTATATGCTAGTTAGCAACTCACAGATGATTTAGGACGGGTATTTAATTTAAGCCTCACTCTCCCCCTGTTTTCTTGTATTTCCCTGAAGATGTCTTGAGAGAATAGACGAAAGCTTGGTGTTCCATTGTTTCAATTTTCCTAGCGAGTTTTACTACACAATATGATCACACGTATTTGTGATTTTACCTCCATATATATATATATATATATATATATATATATATATATACAGTATATAAATTATACAGTATATAACTACAACAACTAAGTAATAGGACTGCCTTTGTATTTCCTCCTCTCCTTCATCTACTCTCCCTGCCTCAGCAACAACAACAACAAATAATGGAGAGTCCGATGCTAAGCACCTCGGTTCATTCCTTTAAGGGCGTAGTGTTTTTTTTTTTTTTTTTGGGGGGGGGGGCTACTTATTCATTTAATTATTTAACACCTTACGAGCGGCCTATGCGGTTTATTTATGTGTACCGCACAGCGGGGTGTTTTTAGCCAAAATAGGGCTGTTTACGTGATCATTTTCATGCCTAAATAAGACCCAGAACGTAAAACAAGTACCTATCCCTGAAAGGGCATAAACAGAGCTTTCGAATGACACCATAACGATCCTTGTATGATGGATAGTTTTCTTGCAATAACCGTGCAACGCGAGTGCAAAAAGCAGGTAATTCGGTACTTTCAGTACATAATTGAGTATGTAGCGAGTGAGAGAGGGAGGAGGGAGCTGAGATTTGTGTCAGTAGGTTCGCCGCGGTGGTCTGGAGCAGTCATACGCTCGCTAGTCTCCTGCCACCACTTGTCTCTCTCTCTCAGCCACATTACGTGCTGAAATTGCCACTCGAGTTATGTCGAGCGCCGCCACATAGTCCAGCTTTATTTAACTCGACTTATGTTGCTCGCCGCTAAATAAGGGTTAATGTTTAATTTCCTCGCTAGAACTTCATCAAACTTACAAAAACACCCCCTGAACGCATCCTTCAAGATAAATGTGTACATTTTTCGCTAGAGAAATGTCCCAGCCTTTCCTCCGCCTGTTTCTCTTAAAATTATAGGCTTACTATCTCTCGCCAGAGAAAAATCGTCACCTAAATTGCACGAAAGGTCTTAAAATTGACAACCAAATGGGGCGAAAGGGGTTAAACTTGCCAAAATAATGGGCTGAACGTCTTAAAATCTCAAAACTAATATGCTAAACACGAGGGAGAAGGGTGTCCAGAAAAAGCGAGTACAATACCCCCTTAACCCTTATTTAGCGGCGAGCAACATAAGTCGAGTTAAAAAAAGCTGGACTATGTGGCGGCGCTCGACATAACTCGAGTGGCAATTTCAGCACGTAATGTGGCTGAGAGAGAGAGACAAGTGGTGGCAGGAGACTAGCGAGCGTATGACTGCTCCAGACCACCGCGGCGAACCTACTGACACAAATCTCAGCTCCCTCCTCCCTCTCTCACTCGCTACATACTCAATTATGTACTGAAAGTACCGAATTACCTGCTTTTTGCACTCGCGTTGCACGGTTATTGCAAGAAAACTATCCATCATACAAGGATCGTTATGGTGTCATTCGAAAGCTCTGTTTATGCCCTTTCAGGGATAGGTACTTGTTTTACGTTCTGGGTCTTATTTAGGCATGAAAATGATCACGTAAACAGCCCTATTTTGGCTAAAAACACCCCGCTGTGCGGTACACATAAATAAACCGCATAGGCCGCTCGTAAGGTGTTAATGGGGGGCAGTGGTTAGTTGTTAGTCTATTTTTGTATTCATTCATATCATTTTTAGTGTCCTCTCTATCCCTCCATCAAGCTTAAACAAACACTCCCTAGACCGATATATTTGTACTTTTTTCGATAGAAAAATGCCCCGGCCAGAGGCCGGGTTTTCTTAAAATTACAGGCTCTCTATCGCTCGCCAGGAAAAAGTCGACACTTAAATGGCACGAAAGTTCTTAAAATTGACAAGGAAATGGGACGAAAGTGGTAAAATAGCCAAACTCATGGTCGGAACGCCTTAAAATCTGAAAACTAATGGGGCTAAACATGAGGCAGAAGGGGGTCGAGAAAAACCCTCTGCCTCCCCTTAACAGAACCTGACGTCTCCTAATTCGGCGCCAGTAACTCGCTCCGCCGAAACTGTATGTCTAAGTTGATCTAGTTTACTGAGGGGGACGAGGCGAGCTTTGGATTATTCGGCCCCCTATGAATTAGCTGCCAGGGCCGAATTGTATATGCCGTCCCGAATTAGACGTATATAAAGGCGGGATTGGGAAGGGGGCTGGGGGGAGGGGAGGGGATGGAAGAATGTACAGTATTACCGATATTGAGAACCAGAGTGTGTTTCCATTCTTGGTGGGGTAATACACACAGATACAGACATAGACACACACACTCTATCTCTATCTCACACACACACACACACACACACACACTTACTCTCTCTCTCTCGCTTTCTCTCTCTCACATATACACACTCAGACTCTCTCTCGATCAGACACACAGACATACACACACACAGGGATGTATCATCAATATTGAGGCTCAGGATGTGTTCTCCACTTAAGGGGAGATGGGTCGTGTTTCTAGATCCACTTCTTCCTCATGTTAAGCCCCATTAGTTTTCAGATTGTACGACGTTCGGCCCATTAGTTTGGCGAATTTTAAGACTTTTCGACCCTTTTCTTTGTCAATATTTAGACTTTACGTGTAATTTAGGTGTCGTTTTTTTCCTGGCGAGCGGCAGCGAGCCTGTAATTTTAGAAGGAATCGGTCTTCGGCCGAGACACACATTTATCTTGGGGGCGTTTCTTTAACCCCTTCTGTACCGGCGACGACTTTTGTATTTTATTCTAGCTATATTTAGACGATTGTGTGCAGTTTATGAAGAATATGTGGTAGTAAGAAGGGTTAAGTGAGATAGTTCAAAGCCAATTAGTTGCTGGAAGCCCCTTTTAAACAGAATACAATAGTCTAATAGTAGCCAGAACAAAGTTAAAAGGACGGCGCCGGTACATAAGGGGTTAAGCTTGATGAAGGTCTAGGGAGGAAACTAAAACATATGATAAACATATACATACATGAGGAAACTAAAACATATGATAAACATATACATACATGAGGAAACTAAAACATATGATAAACATATACATACATGAGGAAACTAAAACATATGATAAACATATACATACATGAGGAAACTAAAACATATGATAAACATATACATACATGAGGAAACTAAAACATATGATAAACATATACATACATGAGGAAACTAAAACATATGATAAACATATACAGTACATACATGAGGAAACTAAAACATATGATAAACATATACAGTACATACATGAGGAAACTAAAACATATGATAAACATATACATACATGAGGAAACTAAAACATATGATAAACAGATACATACATGAGGAAACTAAAACATATGATAAACATATACATACATGAGGAAACTAAAACATATGATAAACATATACATACATGAGGAAACTAAAACATATGATAAAAATATACATACATGGGGAAACTAAAACATATGATAAACATATACATACATGAGGAAACTAAAACATATGATAAACATATACATACATGAGGAAACTAAAACATATGATAAAAATATACATACATGAGGAAACTAAAACATATGATAAACATATACATACATGAGGAAACTAAAACATATGATAAACATATACATACATGAGGAAACTAAAACATATGATAACATATACATACATGAGGAAACTAAAACATATGATAAACATATACATACATGAGGAAACTAAAACATATGATAAACATATACATACATGAGGAAACTAAAACATATGATAAACATATACATACATGAGGAAACTAAAACATATGATAAACATATACATACATGAGGAAACTAAAACATATGATAAACATATACATACATGAGGAAACTAAAACATATGATAAACATATACATACATGAGGAAACTAAAACATATGATAAACATATACATACATGAGGAAACTAAAACATATGATAAACATATACATACATGAGGAAACTAAAACATATGATAAACATATACATACATGAGGAAATAAATAGTCCCATCTCCCCTTAATAGCTTCTGACGGGGTTCATTGGTTTTAATATATAGGATCTACTGAGAATGTAGGAGGGTAATGTTTGGGGTGTGTGTGTGTGTGTGTGAGTGTGTGTATGTGTGTGTGCGTGTGTGTGTGAATGTGTGTGTGTGTGTGTGTGTGTGTGTGTGTGTGTGTGTGTGTACATTTTAGGATTTCTGGAGTCAACAATTAATTCAATCTAGGTTAAAATGATATGGTAACATGTATTAACGATAGAAAAAAAATCTCTTTGCGATCGGTAGCCCTAGCAAACTCTTTAATTTAAGGGGGAAGTGCTTGGTTTTTGGTCGATATATTTATGTATCAATATAGTTTTTAGTTTCCTCGCTTGACCTACATCAAGCTTGAAAAAACACCCCCTAGACCCCCTATCAAGATAAATGTGTACATTTGTTGGTAGAAAAATCTCCCGGCCGAAGGCCGGTTCCTTCTAATATTAGAGGCTCGTTATCGCCCGTCACGAAAATATTGACACCTAAAGGGCACGAAAGGTCTTAATATTGACAAAAGAATGAGGCGAAAGGTCTCAAAATCGCCAAACTAATGGAACAAATGTCTTAAAAGCTCAAAAGTAATATGCTAAACATGAGGGAGAAGGGGGTCCAGAAAAAGCGAGTACTACCCCCTTAAATAATGTGTGGTAAGGTACTTAAATGTCGTAGTACGGGAGGTTGGCTTCAGTGCTTCCCCCTGACCCTCTCTCCTTTAGTATCGTTCCTCCAACCCCCTTCACTCGCCCCTCCATCTTCGACAAACAAAAGTTCACAGAACTTATTTTCAGGTTTCCTCCCTAGACCTCCATCAAACTTAATCAACAAAACATCCATTAGATCTCCCTTCTAGATTTGTTTTTGTTTTACATTTTTCGGTAGAAATTTGTTTTTCCAAAATGTCAGGCTCACTATGGTTCGCCAGGAAAAATATCGACGCTGAATAGCACGAAAGGTCTTAATATTGCAAAAGGAAATGGAGCGAAAGGTTTTTAACCCTTATTTAGCGGCGAGCAACATAAGTCGAGTTAAATAAAGCTGGACTATGTGGCGGCGCTCGACATAACTCGAGTGGCAATTTCAGCACGTAATGTGGCTGAGAGAGAGAGACAAGTGGTGGCAGGAGACTAGCGAGCGTATGACTGCTCCAGACCACCGCGGCGAACCTACTGACACAAATCTCAGCTCCCTCCTCCCTCTCTCACTCGCTACATACTCAATTATGTACTGAAAGTACCGAATAACCTGCTTTTTGCACTCGTGTTGCACGGTTATTGCAAGAAAACTATCCATCATACAAGGATCGTTATGGTGTCATTCGAAAGCTCTGTTTATGCCCTTTCAGGGATAGGTACTTGTTTTACGTTCTGGGTCTTATTTAGGCATGAAAATGATCACGTAAACAGCCCTATTTTGGCTAAAAACACCCCGCTGTGCGGTACACATAAATAAACCGCATAGGCCGCTCGTAAGGTGTTAAATCGACAAACAAATGGGGCAAACATCTTAAAAAACCCTTATTTAGCGGCGAGCAACATAAGTCCAGTTAAATAAAGCTGGACTATGTGGCGGCGCTCGACATAACTCGAGTGGCAATTTCAGCACGTAATGTGGCTGAGAGAGAGAGACAAGTGGTGGCAGGAGACTAGCGAGCGTATGACTGCTCCAGACCACCGCGGCGAACCTACTGACACAAATCTCAGCTCCCTCCTCCCTCTCTCACTCGCTACATACTCAATTATGTACTGAAAGTACCGAATTACCTGCTTTTTGCACTCGCGTTGCACGGTTATTGCAAGAAAACTATCCATCATACAAGGATCGTTATGGTGTCATTCGAAAGCTCTGTTTATGCCCTTTCAGGGATAGGTACTTGTTTTACGTTCTGGGTCTTATTTAGGCATGAAAATGATCACGTAAACAGCCCTATTTTGGCTAAAAACACCCCGCTGTGCGGTACACATAAATAAACCGCATAGGCCGCTCGTAAGGTGTTAAAATCTGAAAACTAATAGCGATAAAAGCATGTGGAAGAAAGGGGACCAGAAAAAAGGCCCACATTCCCTTAAACACTTTCACAACCATTTAAACTGAGGGTCGGGTGAACACAATATTGCCCCTGACCTGCTTAGTGTCAGAGGGAGGTGGGGTATAATTAAGTCCGATAGATAGTAAATACAGTATATGCCGAAAATCTCTAGAATAATGCCACAATCTCTACAATATTGCTCTATAATGACTCAAATCGCCAGAATATCGGCAGAATTCACGTCACTAGATGTATACATTTCCCTCTAGATCGATGTAAATACCTGTAGATCTAGCGGGAAAGTTGCTAAATTGGCAATACTGTCCCTAATCTGATTAGTGTTAGAGGGAGGCGAGTTAAAATCCAGGCCCTGCAATTTGACCGTGGAATTGCTATCAACGCCTCCGTGTGTGGTGAGGAGAGAGAGAGAGAGAGAGAGAGAGGTAGGTACTATACAATATTATGTAACTAAATTGAATATATTCTTGACTCCAGAAATTCTAGAATGTATACACACACA
Organism: Paralithodes platypus; assembly: GCA_032716605.1. Lineage (NCBI taxonomy): Eukaryota > Metazoa > Arthropoda > Malacostraca > Decapoda > Lithodidae > Paralithodes > Paralithodes platypus. Next base: position 48,798,002 of record CM064578.1, on the reverse strand, counting down.
CACACACTCACATACACACACACATACGCACACACAGGTACCGGTTGTAATTCGAGGAGTTGTGACCTTGTTTCAAGGGTATGTGGTGTGTGTGAAGGTCTGAGGCTTACCCAATGATCGGACAATTAAACCCATAAAAACCCCAAGGAATGTGTTGAACAAAAGCCTCCCCCGGGTCCCCTAGCCAGCCGACCATTGGAAAAAAACAACACGAACATTGAAACCCACCTAATAGCCGGGGAATGGACGTCACTTCCTGCTGGGTCGAACAAAAAATAAAAATACAAAAAAGAGAGAGAGAGAGAGATATGAAGGGATATATACAGTATATATATATATATACAGTATATATATATATATATATATATATATATATATATATATATATATATATATATATATATTAAAATACCTCGAACAAGAGAAGCCACAGAAGAACGCTCCACAAAACGGACACCGACTCCTATAATTACCTCCACAAAGAAGAAACTGAGGTTCAGTGTACACTTCTGAACCCAAGTATATTGTTATCACACGATTTATTATTTAAGTAATGTTATCATAAGCCCGTATACCCAATAGTAAACAAACGTTATGATCACCCATGTATTCTTATGTTATCTGTTCTCCCCAACTCACAATATACTCAGGGGAGAATTGATAAGTAGTAATTAAGAGAATCTTCACTACATAAGAAATCAATGCCAGATGAAGTAGTAATCTATGTATTCGTGTGTTATCAGTTCTCCCCAACTCACAATATACTCCAGGGAGAATTGAGAAGTATTATTAAGAGAATCTTCACTACAGAAGAAATCAATACCAGATGAAACCATTATATGCCTGTATGAAAACGTGTGTATGCAATAAGATGTGAACCCATACTTCAATAGACCCTGGAACCTTGTTTTCCACACATTGTTACACATGCCTTTTTTTGACATTCTTCAACTAGTTTACTAGTTATACAAACCACACATGCTTCTTTCTATATTAGAGTCCCCTGTAAATCCTCGTCCTCAGGTAAAATAGCGCGGGAAATCTGCCACTCCTGCGCCCCGAGAGGGGGCGCTCCGGACGTTTAAATACCTGGTGTACACACAGGCGTACCAACACGACCTGGGAAGGTAGATACGTACATAGCCCTGTAGACACCACCCGGTGGGAGAGATTTATTAGACACCACCCGGTGGGAGAGATATACTCTTATGCCTAAAATTACTATCAACCAAGACCAGTAGCAAAACCCAGCCAACACCACCACGAGAAGGAGGGAGAAAGAATACCGCTGTCTCCCACGCATCTGGACCCTCAACTGTCCGGTACACACGACACACCTTCAATGCTTCCCGAGAGCCCAAAACTCGGAATACCTTCATTTCACCCACTATTATTGTTTTTCAGAGTTCTATTGAAGTGACCCCTGCTCCCTATGAGTTTATAATTTAACCTTGATGAAGTAGCGTACTCAGGAACATTAATTGACCTTACTCACCGCACCACCACCGAGTATTAACCCTTAATTAGCGGCGAGCAACATAAGTCGAGTTAAATAAAGCTGGACTATGTGGCGGCGCTCGACATAACTCGAGTGGCAATTTCAGCACGTAATGTGGCTGAGAGAGAGAGACAAGTGGTGGCAGGAGACTAGCGAGCGTATGACTGCTCCAGACCACCGCGGCGAACCTACTGACACAAATCTCAGCTCCCTCCTCCCTCTCTCACTCGCTACATCCATTATGTACCGAAAGTACCGAATACCTGCTTTTTGCACTCGCACGGTTATTGCAAGAAAACTATCCATCATACAAGGATCGTTATGGTGTCATTCGAAAGCTCTGTTTATGCCCTTTCAGGGATAGGTACTTGTTTTACGTTCTGGGTCTTATTTAGGCATGAAAATGATCACGTAAACAGCCCTATTTTGGCTAAAAACACCCCGCTGGGCGGTACACATAAATAAACCGCATAGGCCGCTCGTAAGGTGTTAACCTTCTATTGAAGGAGACCTGACCAACAGTGTACGAAGGGTTCAAGGACCCCATCTAGGAGAACTCCCCATGCCCTTACCATCTTAGAGGTACCACAGGAGTGCACTCAGTAGTCCGCAATACCAGTTCAGGATTTTTGAGGAGAGTCAGGCAATTGTTGAGGCTTCAAAAAGTATTGACTTAAGAAACCAAGGCTTGCTCTCCATTCAGTTGAACTGACCGGCGGGCCGTAAAGTTCAGATACTGTCTGTAAAAGACTATAATAGGGATCTCGTTGGACCCGGGCCTGCCTAGCTGACGTAGATACCCTACTTAGGCGGTGACTAGTTCGTCTAGTGAAGAGTGTGTACGGCCTGCCAATATCTCTTCTTAGACTATAAGTCCCTGTTAACTACCAACCCTATACTAGGGATCTCGTTGGACCCGGGCCTGCCTAGCTGACGTAGATACCCTACTTAGGCGGTGACTAGTTCGTCTAGTGAAGAGTGCGTACGGCCTACCGATATCTCTTCATAAACTACAAGTCCCCGTTAAACCCCCAACCCTATACTAGGGATCTCGTTAGACCCGGGCCTGCCTAGCTAACGTGGATATCCTACTTAGGCGGTTACTAGTTCGTCTAGTGAAGAGTGTGTACGGCCTGCCGATATCTCTTCCTAGACTGTCAGTCCCCGTTAACCCCAAACCCTATACTAGGGATCCTTGTTAGACCCGGGCCTGCCTAGCTAACGTGGAGATCCTACTTAGGCGGTGACTAGTTAGTCGAGGAAGAATGTGTACGGCCTGCCGATATTTCTTCCAAGACTCCAAAGTTGTCGACAGTTGTGGCTTGTCACAATAACTCTAGAGTGGGAAATCCCAGTGTCCTTGTCGAGGAACTTTGTCATCGTTCGGCCTGCCGACGTGACATAGACTCCGCCGCGAGGTTCCATTTTCTACAGTGAAAAGTAGAGAGACTACAGCCTGCCGCCCTCTCTATTTGTTCTCTGTTTAAAGTGGACACTGCCACTCGGCACAGGTAATCTCAAGCCTTTGAGACCGCTCTGTTAGAGATAGGGCTTGGCGAGATACCCTCACGGGCACTCTGCAGAGACAAGTCCTTTGTACACTGAGTCTGTGGTCTCCCATATGACTGTGTAACTTAAAGGTTTAAACACCGCCCCGGGTCTCCCGAACCTCTCATAAAGATCAGGGCAGACAGAAAGATCACTTCCACTGAAATTACTGCGCTCGTCCGATATCAACCACATAAGACTCGATATTTAAGATCCTAGTCCGAGAGTACCTTAACAGGACTTCATCAACGGTTGATATACTGATCAGAACAGTCGAGTAGTTTCTCCTACCTCTGAAATACTCGCGTTTGTTCGGTATGGTGCCCAACAGTAATTCGCCAGATGGTTACTATATGTTACGGAGCCATACTTAAGATCTCAAGCCCAATCAACCCATCTGTAACTACTTCACACAGACGGCCTACGGGGAAGCAGCCAACGAGAATCAATCACCTCCAGAAGTGTTCCATCGAGAAGTTACCACGCCGGAAGACCAAGAGAAGAAGATAGAGTGACAACAAGTGCGTAAAGTATCGAGTGTTTAAAACAAGCAGAGTCCCTCCCAAAAGTGGCTTAAATATGTATAAATCCACACCAGTGTTAATAAGCGGGTCCTAAAGCTACGAGTTGTACTCCTCTACAATACGAGTGATACGGGTCAATAATTTGCCATCCACCAGTGACTCCATTTTGAATTAATACATTTTAATCTGTTTTTGAGACTTCTAGGACTCAGCCGAAATTTACCAAAGTGCCAAGAAAATATTCCAGAGTCTGCCCGTGACTCCCCATTTTCTATACAACCTAGCTGCATACTCATAGGGGTACTTGACCTTGAACTTTAAACACCATGATATTCCTGAAAGAAAGTGACAGTGGTCACCCCACTACTAAGAAATACTTCTCCATTGTCTACTCCAGTGTCTTAGAAACTATCTCGAAGATTTAGTGAAGTTGGTCTCTAATAAGTGCTCCCTATCTAGCTCCGCGACTGTGCTCGGAGTCAGTGATAAAATTAAGTACTATTTCACTGGCAGTGATAGTGTCTTTATATATTCAGTTCCAGATTATTTCTGCAATATAAGGCAAGAGAAATAAAGCTGTATTATTAACCCTTAATTAGCGGCGAGCAACATAAGTCGAGTTAAAAAAAGCTGGACTATGTGGCGGCGCTCGACATAGGTCGAGTGGCAATTTCAGCACGTAATGTGGCTGAGAGAGAGAGACAAGTGGTGGCAGGAGACTAGCGAGCGTATGACTGCTCCAGACCACCGCGGCGAACCTACTGACACAAATCTCAGCTCCTCCTCCTCCTCTCACTCGCTACATACTCATTATGTACCGAAAGTACCGAATTACCTGCTTTTTGCACTCGCGTTGCACGGTTATTGCAAGAAAACTATCCATCATACAAGGATCGTTATGGTGTCATTCGAAAGCTCTGTTTATGCCCTTTCAGGGATAGGTACTTGTTTTACGTTCTGGGTCTTATTTAGGCATGAAAATGATCACGTAAACAGCCCTATTTTGGCTAAAAACACCCCGCTGTGCGGTACATATAAATAAACCGCATAGGCCGCTCGTAAGGTGTTAAACCATATCTTGTGATATACTTATCCTCTGTTTTCCTTTCATACTATATATACGTATTTGAACTTGGAAGTCCCAGTGGAGTAGAACTCACCATATCTAATTGTTAATCCTGCATAAAATCAGGGCATAATATATATATATATATTTATATATAAGAGTGAGAAAGTGAAAAGAAAGCATAAAGGGGCCCTCACACACTCAGGAGTGCGAGATAGTGGGAGTCTAACAGTAGTACGCTAGGAGTCCCTAGAGTCACTAGGAGTCATCGATTTTCACCGCAAGTGAGTGGGAGTCTAACAGGAGTCACTAGAGTCACTAGGAGTCATCGATTTTCACCGCGAATAGGCCCGCGAGTCCGAATTTTCCCCTACTCTTAGTGACTCTGGCTCGCACTCCTCACTGTGTGAGGGCCCCTTAACCCCATAGCGGCAAGCTGTGTGTAGTGAACATCATGTAACTGGGCGTTAATATAAGGCTCCATTCCCGCCTAAAATCGTAATTTTACGATAAATATTGTTATTGCTTATTTTACGTTTAATATGAATATAATAACATGTAACAACAATAAAACAAGTGGGAATAATGTTTGGATGGTCAAAATCGCGAATTATTGCCGACAGGTCATTCATGAAATGTGAGGCAGCCGCTACATATATCCTCCCCTCTCGGTGCCTGGAGAGAGACTGAGGGTGTGAGGCTTGTCTCTCTTTCTCTCTCTTTCCCACGCATAGACACACGCAACACCACACCCTGGGATCGGTTTGGAGTTATTGGCACGGTAAATACACCAATAAATATGGTAATAAGAGGAAAATAGGTGATAACTGCAGGGAGGAGGGAAGGAGGGGATTTTGACACATCTGGAGGAGTGATAGAAGGTATGGAGGGGAATTATCTCACTTAAAAAAATAAAAAAATATTTAAGTGCTACTGTGACATTTTAAATTTATTTGTTTAGGCCTTGGCTCATATGAGGACGCTCGCCGTCCATGGGTTAAGAAACATACATCGACTAAAGTAGAAATATAAATGCATACGGTACACTAAAAGAATGAAAGTAATTATAACTTATTACCATTAATGAACAGTAAATTCCAATAAAATAATATATATAATACATGAATTTGATTATGTTAAAAGATTGAGCCTCATTATTGTATTTTACTTGGATCAACTTAAACCTATATTAATGAAACGTGGCTTGATAAGACCGGAGAAATAATAGTAAAGATAAATACAATAACCTCTTGTGTGTTATGGAGAGAGAGAGAGAGAGAAAGAGAGAGAGAGCACGCTCAGGATGAGTTACACAATATGGACAAAATGTGTCTTTTTGGACCTCCCCTGTTTCGCTGCATTAGTTACGATATATTAAGATGTTTCACCCCATTAATTTGGTGATAATATGATGCTTCACCCCTTTCAGGTGTCTTTTTTCTGATCGAGTGATAGCGAACCTGTATTTTAGAAGAAACTGGCCTTAAGACGGGCATTGTTCTATATACAAATGTACAAATTAAATTTAACTTTAAGAGGATGTACAAATATTTATGAAGGAGGGTCTTGGGGGTATTATTTTAAGCTTGATGGAGGTCTAGGGAGCAAACATGAAAAACATGCCCTTAGAATCGTTAGTTTAGCTTTCGACTTCAATTTCATTCGTTAAACATATTTTTACGGAAATGTTCATTAGGGGAGGTGTGGCAGAGTGGTCTTGCCACTGGACTGGTAATCCAATGGACCTGGGTTCGAATCCCAATATGTCAATGGGAAGATATTATTGGGATGGAATTTGTGCTGTACCTAGTTTCAGTGCATTACCACAGCACACCGAAATGCCAAAACAAAATACCCTCATTGTTCCCTGATTAAATAGCACTGTATGAATATTCCCATATTCAAAATATGCTACAGGGGGGCAATGCCTAGTGAGTTAATTGCTCAATAGGTGGCGTTCTGAGAGTGAGGGTCCGAGCCTGGGGAGTGAGACTGTGAAGCGCGGGGGCGAGGCAGCTTCAGAGATGGAGTTGGGTTCGAGCCGTGAGTAGGTGCTTCGCATGTCTCACTCCCTAGGCTGGAACAAGACCTCACGGGCCTCACTGTGTTCAGCGGTTGAGTGTAAAGGCTATCAGCCTATGCCCGAGAGGGAGTAGTTGGAATATAGAAAAAAAAACAAAAAAACATTAAAGTAGCCAAGTGGACGGACCTCAGATCTTATAGCTAACAGAGAAACCTTAATATTTTGAACCAAGGTCTCAACACACTCTATGATACAGCTAACTTAAATAATGTGAAATATGAGAGCAAATAAATCATAAACCCCTCTTCCAAAAAAAAAATGAAAATAAAAAAAAGTAGAAAATAAAGGGTGTTGAAACAGTATTTCTGTCCTATATATCCCGCCTTCACACACACACACACACACACACACAGCCCCCTTTTATCCTTCAAAATCACCTACACACATACACACTATAAGCTATAAACTCTACCCCCTTCGCTGTCTTATGTCGCTGTAGCGCTCCCTCACCCGACCTCTCATACTGTACAAGTTGTTCATTTTGCCCAAACTCACTTATGCCTGCCCGGCATGGACCTCATCACGAACAGCAACACAGAAGGAACAACTCGAAAAAGTGCAGAAAAGAGCTTGCAGGATCATTCTAGGACTCGTACACACACTACCCCGAAGCGCTACGGTTCCTGGGGTTATAAACGCTCTCGAGCCGATACCGGAAGCATATTCCTAAACTTTGTTCTAGTAGTGCACCAGGAGTAATTAGAACCAATCAGAGGGCGCAGTGACAGTGACGTCACCCACACGGGGAGGAGCCTGTCTGCCTGTCACTCTCTCTCTCTCTCTCTCTGGGTGAGGAGCCTCTCTCTCTCTCTCTCTGGTAAATAAAAGAAGTAGTTACCAAGTATAACAATTAAACCATTTATTTCAAATATTAACTACATTAAGGATACATTATGATTGTGCTATGTTATGGTTATGAGTAAATAAGAGTACCGTATTACGCGTATTGCACAGCCATGGACAGAAGTTCCTTGACAATTTTAGATGGCACAATATTATCTCACTGGCGAACCATATTGATAAAACTACTGACATTCGCTAGTCTATTTATTTTCCAGCTGATGATAATGTTACTATCTTGGTTACTCAGCTATTATGTAGATTTTGTAGCGAAATCGTTTGTTAATTACGAATACTTGGCATTAATTCGACACAGATATATAGATATAGATATTTTCCATAAATTATCGAGAAATCCGTTGCTAAGGGATTCAATTTACCATCAGCTGAAATATAACAGACTACATAGTTAATGCTCGCAGTGTTGTTATTTTTGTATCATTTAAGAGGTGTTCAAGTAGCCCTAACCACGACTGTACTTAGTTACATTAATACTCATTAACATAATTATCACGTCATAATATTACTTTGAGGATCGATGACGCACTTTATTGTTTATGTCTATTCTTAGACGATTATATTCAGATTAGGAAGGATATATGGAAGTGATTGGGTTTATTGAGATATACTCTACACTTTTAATTCACATAGATCCTTCCTAATCTGTCTACAATGGACTACCAAGTGCTATAGTGGGATTAAAAACGGTAGGGAGCTTTAAGATAAAATTGGATAAGCATATGGCCGAGAAGGGTTGGGTGTGAAGGGGGATCAGCCGGGTTGGGCCAATCAGCGCTCTGCAGACCCCCGTAATCCTGCGTTAATCTCTAACCGTTTTGGTAAGATGATCCTCAGGGTATTTTTTTTTTTTTTTTTTTTTAAGAGACAATGAACGGAGGAAGGAAAAACACAGATAAAACTAAAAGGTCCATATCCCTAAAGGCATCCTCCATTCATAACATTTTTGTAACAACTGGATTTAAACATTTGTAGATTGTAAGTTTGTGGAAAGTAATTCGAGGGAAGTGAATTCCAAAGAGTAGTAGCTCTGGGGATAAATGAATTCTGATAAGCAGAAGTTCTGCATTGTGGAGGAGAAAGTGTAAATTCATGGGCGCTCTCAGCTGCCCTAGTTCTAGAGTGTTGAACCTATAATTGGGCTTTGTAATTGGGGTTGTGTGGGACAGGGATCTGCCTTGCTTAGGCCTATCGTCTTTCTGCAGACTCCCATTTTCTTATGTTCTTATGTTCTTATGTCTAATGATAACCAAAATAAACTGCTAAAACGTGTCGTATTCTCAAGGGTTTAACATTCCGACAACACTATTTAGTAATAGGAAGAGAACAACCAAACTCGAGATAAAGATATTCTTATTTTTATATTGGAAGACGTTTCTACATATTCATGCCATCATCAGTAATCTGTGAACAATAATTTACATATTGAAATTTACAATACAAATATAGAAGTTACTTGCGAATTACCAATACCTAAACAGTAAAACTATACTAAATATAAAAGTCTGAACGATAAATTAGTGTGGAAAATCAGAAGATAATAAGAAATGCTGAAATAAGTGTTCATATCTATCAAGGAACTATCGAAAGGGTAAATCTAGTTTATAATTGTCCGTCCATTTATGACAACTAGGTCAAAGTTAAAATGGTGATAAAATGTGGAACGAAAAAAAAACCATATGTGATAATTAGAGATTAGTGGTAATTATCACCTATGTTTTTCTTTTCGTTCCACATTATATCACCATTTTAACGGTACTCTTATTTACTCATACCCTTAACATAGCACAATCGTAATGTATCCTTAATGTAGTTAATATTTGAAATAAATTGTTTAAATGTTAAACTTGGTGACTACTTTTATTTACCAGAGAGAGAGAGAGGCTCCTCACCCCGTGTGGGTGACGTCACTGTCACTGCGCCCTCTGATTGGTTTTAATTACTCCTGGTGCGCTACTAAAACAAAGTTTAGGAATATGCATACCGGAACCTCAATCTGAAATTCGGTTAAAAGCTAGTCGCCAACCCACGTCACCGAAACATGCTTCCACCCCCAGCGACCCCTCCCAGGAGAGCTACCAGGCATCACAACACCATCACCCCCATGCGTGCAAGGACATCAAGATAATATTCAAGCAAGACCCATCCCCTATATCGTGAACCTAATCAATTAACAGTAATACAAGTCATAAACAATCACTGGCGTTTAGTGTCAAACCCACCAACACAGTGGGAAGGCAGTGTCACACAAGCTCTTTTTCCGTCAACTTTCACTGGCAATCTACCTTTGGTAAAGTCTCCGCTCCTAACGCTCCTAAAACATTTCAGGTTAGATATATATGAGTAAACATTGAAAAAAGCAATAATAAATAATTAATACATTTATATAAGAAATAATTTAATAAATATACTTGCTCCCGAAATATTCCGGGAAACACCAGATTTCTAAAATACGGTGAACCGACTAAAAAAATAAAACAAATAAAACAAAATCATACGTAATCAAAATCATACGAGATATGTCATCTCTATCCTAGATTAACAAGTAAATTAACTTACAAGCTTTCAGAGAAAACTTGTAAAATGTACCACTATGATCTCGACTTGAAAATCATCAGCTAACGAAGTACATATATCTAACTGACCAATATTTAATACCAGTAGCTCTTGTGCAATCTCTTACTTTGGTCCATATTGTAAGTTAATATAAGTTAAGAGTTAAGCAACAAGCTGTTCCGCCGTACATTTTCAGCCAATGGCTGCAACTATCAATAAACCGTTTATTATGATTATTATTATTATCACAGAGTGTGAGGTGAAGTTGAACGGTCAGGCTATGGAGATCGTCAGCTCTTTTAAGTATCTGGGCAGTGTGTTGAGTAAAGATGGGACTGTGAATGAGGAGGTGCGGGAGAGGGTGCAACAGGGGAAGAGGGTTGTAGGAACGTTGAAAGCAGTAACAAGAAATAGGGTGGTCAGTATGGAAGTGAAGAAGTCCTTGCATGACAGTGTGGTAATCCCGACACTAACTTACGGAAGCGAAGCATGGACGTTCGGGAAGAGACTTAGACCAAGAGTAAGAGCGGTGGAAATGAGTTACTTGTATGACGCTCACGGCTTCCCCCAGAACCGCATGGCTTACTCGCTAGGACTCGCCAGGGCAGAGAATGTAGCTACAGTCTACCTATCATTGTGTACTTTCCTTCTTGAGAAAGCTTGTGTTGCAGACAGTTCAGAACTGTTCTTTATTTTCGTCTGTCACAATCCTTTCTATTTTATTTAGTCAATTGAAAGTATTGTGTTAAGTAGTTGAATGATGGGAAGGCGAGCGGGAGAGAGAGAGAGAGAGAGACCAGGTGGTGTGACTTGGTGGTGAGTGTGGCGCGTGGCTGGCCCCCTTACATAGGCCTCGCGGGATTCGTTGCCTCTTGCCTAACACTGCCTACTAGGCGGCTGCTTACTGGGCGACTGTCGCGCGCCCTCGTGCCATTCCTGCGAACTGGGACTCCAGCGAGGCGGTCCCTGGGAATATCCTTGTTAGATCCTTCCCAGACAGCATACTCTAAGCATCTCGCTTGGTGTAGAGCGGCTCGCTTGGTGTAGTGACTAGCGTCTCGGACTTCCACCCAGAAGGCCCGGGTTCGCGCCCACGCTCGGCGCATAAAAGATTTTTCACAAGCACTGAGTCGTTACCATCCCTCATGAGCAAAGGGATGGGGTAGTAGTACAGGACCCCAATGGAAATACGCCTAATCGGCCTTATTGAGCTATCCTTAGCTAGCTTAGCATGCGCTAGCTTTAAGAACTATTATTATTATTATTATTATTATCTCCCATGAACTGTTCCACACTCTTTTCTTAGAATCTTTCTCTCCTACTGCCTCTATCATTTCCACTACTTCCTCACCTTTTATTAATATCAATCCCCCTCTGGTTCCCTGCATCCACACCTTGAATTGGTGGCCAGACTGTATTATATGCTGGATCTCACATTTCTTATGTACTAGGCTAAGGTTGAAGAGAGTTGTTGTCTTTTTGGGAGATTGTATTGCTCGGACTGTCTCCATCAATCACTAATGTTTCTACAGGGTTAAATAATGCTAGACTAGGGATCAGGTACCTTGCTGTTGGTGTATTCACTGTGTGTAGGCTACTTTTGAGCCGCACGACACTACGGATTCTGTGGGTTACCTGGGTGGATCTTTTGTCTGTGTACCTTAGAGTTTAGACTGTGTAGTGCATGAGGGCTGCTTGCCTAATCCACCCAACACTGTTCTAACTCTATTTGCTTTTACTTTTGAGGGTCGCCAGGAGGATACTCGATACTTGTGATCGAGAATCCTCAAGAGAGCACCCCTTCATATTAACGTAATCAGGCCGCACAGACCCAAGGTCCACACTAGGCTAGGAGCTGCCTTGCTCCACCAGAATTCTGTACCTTTGCGCATCCCAGCTAGACTTTATTAACCCGGGTAGACATTAGCTGGATTAGATCATATACTCTTTTATGCATACCCATTATTTCTACACAAGCATTTTGAGGTCTAGGTTGCTGTAGAGAGACACAACCAGCATAGACCGGTTTTGTTAATAGGAGTACTACTTTTTCGTGGCGAGCATTATATATTACTGTTGCACCGCTTATAATATTCTTGTGTCCAATAACATTATAGGTCCAGCCTTTTTGTGTATTTAGCCTACACATGCATTGTCCTGCCTCCTGCTATTTTGTGGTTCCATTTCCGATACGTTCTTCTTAGTAGCATCCGACATTATTCAGAAGATTCCTTGTTCGGTGCTTGAGGACTTTACAACACTTTCTTTCATAAAGGAGTGACAGATATTATTGATTAAAGTAACGTTAAGTAAACCTTCTTCTTGTTTGCATTAGATCACTCTTGTGATTTAATTAAGTTAACTATCTTGAGATGGTTCGGCCATATGGAACGTACGGAAAGCGACAGAATGACTAAGAGGGTGTACGAGAGCGAGGTTGAGGGACAGAGGGGGAGAGGTAGACCGAATATGAGGTGGAAGGATGGAGTGAGGAACTACATGAACGAAGGCGGTGCTGGTTGGGGGGAGGGGCGTCGACTGACTGGGTCAGAGGTGCATGGGGGCGGTTCGTTCGTGGCCACCCCTTCGGGGATCACGGCGTCAGGCAATAGATAGATAGATAGACTATCTTTTCCTTGTGTACCATAACTAAGCAACCATATGTTATAGGTAATAGGCTGTTTCAGAGAACATCAGCCTATAGTAGAAGCACGTAGATACTGAGAGTTAAGATACCCCGCTATCGCAGATATAACTCTGGAGGGTATATGTGTTCTTTGTTCGACGGGATTATATATCAGGGGTTGGATCTAGCGTTTCCGTTGTTGTATTTATGCCAGTCTAGTCCAATGTATAAGAGCCACTGATTTATACGAGACCCGATCGTAACAAATGGCGACCTAGCTCAGGATTTGGTGAACTGACATATATTTGCAGGTTATTGTGCAGATTTTCACAGTTTAGGCAGTGAACATTTGTTGATTTTGTGGAATATTTTTTGAGGACATGCAAGAATTATTTTTTTAGCAAAGTAATATAGCACTTAAGCTGTCTCCGAGAATTTTTTATTGTGAATATTGTGGTATAAGAGTTTGGGGTACTTCTTTTTGTGTATCAAAGTGAAAAATCTTCAGTGAGCATCATGTCTTATAGCGGATCAGTGCAGGATGAAGACACAGTACGTGATGTAGAAGCTGAGGAGCAGCAGCATGGGCAGGTTGTTAACTTGGTGAACAGTGAGGAGGATGCAAGGAATTTTTTACAATGGCCTGTTACTTCCGACCGGTTGGTGGGTATGAATCGGTACGGTCTCCAGTGCTTAGCCGCAGCTATCGGTCATGTAGGTACTAGTGGCATGACAAAGGATGAACTGATGACGTGTTTGCTGGGTGGGGTGACTGGCGTATGAGGTAGGGTGAGTGCTCAGAGCCCTTTGGCCGAGCCTCCCCTTCACTCGACTCCCAATCCTCCTATTGGAGTACCGACCCTGAGCACGCTTCCGCAGGTGGGTAGTGACTGGCAGGGTGGTTTGCCCCTGGGGGGATCACCGGGTATTTCTAACATCATTGCATCTCCTCCTCCTCCTCAAGGTTTGACCCCGGAGATGCTCTTTCAGCTCGAGCTAGCTAAGATAGAAGAGAGAAAAGAGCTGGCTAGGATGCAGCAACAGACGAGGGAAGCTGAGCTTAGGACTGAACTAGAATCTACAAGATACCGTGCCGACATGGATTTAGAGAAGTCTCGTGTTGAGATGACGGGACAGCGACTCGGTACTGTAAACCGTGCGCATGATCAGTCTCTGTCGCACCTTCTCAAACTGGTCCCTGTATTTGACGAGTCTGGTGTCACAGAGTTTTTCAATAGATTTGAGAAGAAGTGCCGGGAGCATCAGTGGCCTGAAGTTAAGTGGGTGGCCCTTGTGTCCTCTAGACTCGTAGGTAAGGGGCTCAAGGCTTACGATGCACTGCCTTTGGAGTCCTGCGTTGTTTATGAGGAGCTCCAGGAGGCTGTCCTGCGGGCATACGAGCTACAACCCGAGACATATAGGTTAAAGTTCCGGGGTGTGACTAAGGGGCGAGACAGTACCTTCTTGGAGCACGCCCGGGACCTGTCCGACGCTATGGGAAACTGGCTCAGATCAGAGAAGACAACTACGTTTGATGAGATGAAACAGTTGATGCTTCTAGAGCAGTTTTATAAGTGTACGGGCGGCGACTTGACTTTAAACCTTAAAGAGAAGAACCCAAGAACTCTCGTAGAAGCAGCAGAGATGGCTGATCTTCGGTTGTCACTAATTCGGGGGTGCGGCTCTGCACAAAGAAACGATGTAGGCGTTAAGGAGCGTTACCCTCCCCCTCCCCGGAATATGGACACACATAAATTTAAAAGCAATGACACCAAGACTGATCACAAACCTAGCACCGCCCCGTTTAAGAAGGGTCAGGGGACTTTTACACCTCAGTATAAGTCCAAGGGGAAATTTGAGTGTTATCACTGTCACAAAGAGGGGCACATGGCAAAAGCTTGTCCGAGCAGACCTCCCACGGCGGCTGTGTCATTGGCTCGCAGCATTGGGGTGTTCCAGAATTCTTCTGTGTTTGCTGGAGGCATAAGATCAGAGGATGGAGCACCGCCAGTGAAGAAGGATCCGGAAGGCTCGAACCCTGTCCGCGATGCCTTTTGCGACCATAGAGGGCATGGCTGCGTGAATTGGGGGGGCAAGAAGCACGGGGTACAGCTTTTGCGTAACACAGGTGCCTCTCAGACACTCTTGAAGAATTTCACTGGTATACCCATAAACGCGGCGCGGGTAGTTGTGGTGCAGGGAGTTAATGCAACTAGGTCATACCTGCTTGTTAGAATGGAGCTTGAAGTTGACAGTGTGACTCGCGAACTGGATGTGGGAATTGTGGAGAAATTGCCTATTGGGGGCGTCGACCTCCTTCTCGGCAATGACTTTGCGGTGCCTGCTTCTAAGGTTTCACCCTTAGTCGTTGCCGAGGAGCCGGCCGACGTGAGTAGGGAGGAACAGGAGTGGGTTGAGAAGTGTCAGGTGCAACCAATGGCGTGTGTTGTAACCAGATCTCTCGCATCCAGGGAGTCACAGCCTAACCAACAGTCTTCAAATAAGCGGAGGAACGGTCACGAGAAGGTGCTGAAAGCTGATACGATGGAGAGTCTAGTACCAGCAGCGCTTCTCGGGGACTCAGTACTAGCACCGTTATTAGAGTCTGGAGAAGC
The DNA here is from genome assembly GCA_032716605.1 of Paralithodes platypus. Classification (NCBI taxonomy): domain Eukaryota; kingdom Metazoa; phylum Arthropoda; class Malacostraca; order Decapoda; family Lithodidae; genus Paralithodes; species Paralithodes platypus. The sequence goes on along the minus strand of CM064578.1, from coordinate 48,782,628 downwards.
ACCACCACCTGTCACTGAGAGTGTAGAGGCAGGGCTTAAAGAGACTCAGAGGCAGGAACGGTATACACGGAGAGAGCAACGGGATGCAAAGTTCGATGTTGGGGGAGGGCATGAGTTGTTTCGCAAACACTTAGACAGGCTAGCTCCCTCAGATATTCGAAAATTGCAGCTAGAAGACCCGGAGGTTCTAAAGTGTAGTGACGGTGCTGTCGAACTTGAGAGTAGAGAACGAATGTTGCGTAGTCTGGAGTTGGCTGGCCGCAATCTGGTAGGCTCTCAGGTCCTCATGAAAGACAGGTACTACCACAAGGTGAAACTCAGGGAGTTTCACGTGGGTCAGGAGGTGTTGATACTACTCCCTCTTGTAGGTCACCCCTTATCCGCAAAGTACGCTGGTCCTTATAGGGTAGCAGAGAAGCTCTCGGACTTAGATTACCTGGTGGCCACTCCAGACAGGCGTAAGAGGAATCAGTTATGTCATGTCAACCTGATGAAGGAGTATGTGAGGCGCCCACCTGAGCCTCTCACTGTCCCCGTGATGACTTTCAGCAGTCAAGGTGGAGAAGGAGAACGGGACAGTCATGCGCAGGTGGATGACAACTGGGATTATCATGTTTCTGCAGATCAGTGGGCGGGAAACACGAGACAGGCGGCTCATGAGGCTTTGCAACACCTACCTGAGCAACAGCGTGTGGCTGTCGAGCGCCTATTCTGTTTATACCCTACTGTATTTGCGGAACACCCAGGCCTCACTACTCATGAGGTGCACGACGTTGACGTCGGAGACCACCCACCCTTCAAATCAGTGCCCTATAGGGTGCCCCCTGTTAAACTTCCGGCCCTCCGGGCGGAGTTGGAGTATATGTTGCAACAGGGACTGATCAAGAAGGGGGCGGTAAAGTGGACATCTCCCGTAACGCTGCAACCTAAGCCGGATGGCAAGGTGCGCTTCTGTGTTGATTACCGCAGGCTAAACGGCTTGACTCCCACCAACCCATATCCTCTTCCCCGGGTCGATGACTGTGTAGACAAGATTGGCAGGGCCAAGTTCTTGACCAAAGGTGGACCTGGTAAAAGGTTACTGGCAGGTGCCTTTGTCTGAACGGGCGAAAGAGGTGTGTGGTTTTGTGGTGGATGGTGCTACATATCGTTGTAATGTCATGACATACGGTCTAAAGAACGCACCAGCGACCTTCCAAAGCTTGATGAACGAGTTAGTGGCTGACATTCCGAACTGTACCGTGTACCTGGACGACGTCATTATCTACGATGACGATTTCAAGAGCCACTGTGAACATGTAGAATCCCTATTTAAGAAATTAAGCGAAGCAAATTTGGTGGTCAACCTGGGAAAGTGTGATTTTGTGCGGGCTACCGTGCAGTATCTGGGGTTCATGGTGGGTTTGGGCCAGGTGTGCCTCCCACAGAACAAGATATTGGCTATTAACCACTTCCCCAGGCCGTACACCAAGAAGCAGATCATGAGGTTTTTGGGCATGATTGGTTACTACCGCCGCTTTTTAAAGGGCTATTCTACTGTGCTGGCTCCTCTGACGGACCTATTGGCCAAAGATAGAAAGTTTAAGTGGGCGCCTGAGTGTGAGAGGGCTTTTTTGCTAGTAAAACACCTGTTGTGTACTCACCCAATCCTCAGGGCCCCGGACTTTAGCCGACCATTCCAGCTGGCATCTGATGCCAGTGGTGTGGGGGCTGGTGCCGTTCTGATGCAATCAGACGAAGATGGGCTGGAGCACCCAGTCAGTTTCTTCTCAAAAAAGTTCAACTCGGCGCAGAAGAACTATTCAGTAGTTGAGAAGGAACTGCTGGCGATTGTGCTAGCGCTCAGGCACTTTGAGGTGTATGTTCCAGCCTATGGACCAGTTGTGGTGATCTACACCGACCATCACCCCCTCAAGTTCCTGAATCAATTCCATAACCGGAATATGAGGCTGACCAGGTGGTCATAAATGTTGCAGGAATACAACCTAGACATATGCCATATTGCCGGTTCTGAGAATGTGATTGCAGATTGCTTATCGAGGGTGGAAGACCCGGGGTAGATCATCACAAGGGTAGCCTCCTACTTTGGTTTGATTAGTATGTTTACGTCTGGTGCTTGTTGGCTCGCGTGTGTAGCCCAGCGTATTGGGTCGTAAAGTAGGAGTTGCTGTGTTGGTATAGAAGAACAAACTAGGCTTGCCCCTGTAGTGCAGCCGCCATAAACATATTAAAAATATAAAAATCCTATAAAAACTCTTTCTTTGATAGTTAATTTTTGTTTAAGTATGTTATAGCAGAAATTCTGAGTTGTACTCCTCTCAGAAGGCTGGGCTAGTGAAGCTCGCTCTTATGAGCATAACTATGTAATTTAATCTATTGTGTTGGGAAGGGTTGTTCATTTTTATAATGTGTCATTTTGAAGAGAACTGTGCTTTACATTTCATTGTCGCTGGGTGGCTAGGAGTGGCGAATTTTGTATGGGTTCTGCGTGTCAGATTTAGAGCTCATAGGTGGAGCCTCTTAAAAATCTTGGGTGGGGTGTGACGCTCACCGCTTCCCCCAGAACCGCATGGCTTACTCGCTAGGACTCGCCAGGGCAGAGAATGTAGCTACAGTCTACCTATCATTGTCTACTTTCCTTCTCGAGAAAGCTTGTGTTGTAGACAGTTCAGAACTGTTCTTTATTTTCGTCTGTCACAATCCTTTCTATTTTATTTAGTCAATTGAAAGTATTGTGTTAAGTAGTTGAATGATGGGAAGGCGAGCGGGAGAGAGAGAGAGAGAGAGAGACCAGGTGGTGTGACTTGGTGGTGAGTGTGGCGCGTGGCTGGCCCCCTTACATAGGCCTCGCGGGATTCGTTGCCTCCTGCCTAACACTGCCTACTAGGCGGCTGCTTACTGGGCGACTGTCGCGCGCCCTCGTGCCATTCTTGCGAACTGGGACTCCAGCGAGGCGGTCCCTGGGAATATCCTTGTTAGATCCTTCCCAGACAGCATACTCTAAGCATCTCCCATGAACTGTTCCACACTCTTGTCTTAGAATCTTTCTCTCCTACTGCCTCTATCATTTCCACTACTTCCTCACTTTTTATTAACGTCAATCCCCCTCTGGTTCCCTGCATCCACACCTTGAATTGGTGGCCAGACTGTATTATATGCTGGATCTCACATTTCTTATGTACTAGGCTAAGGTTGAAGAGAGTCGTTGTCTTTTTGGGAGATTGTATTGCTCGGACTGTCTCCATCAATCACTATTGTTTCTACAGGGTTAAATATTGCTAGACTAGGGATCAGGTACCTTGCTGTTGGTGTTTTCACTGTGTGTAGACTACTTTTGAGCCGCACGACACTACGGATTCTGTGGGTTACCTGGGTGGATCTTTTGTCTGTGTACCTTGGAGTTTAGACTGTGTAGTGGCGTGAGGGCTGCTTGCCTAATCCACCCAACACTGTTCTAACTCTATTTGCTTTTACTTTTGAGGGTCGCCAGGAGGATACTCGATACTTGTGATCGAGAATCCTCAAGAGAGCACCCCTTCATATTAACGTAATCAGGCCGCACAGACCCAAGGTCCACACTAGGCTAGGAGCTGCCTTGCTCCACCAGAATTCTGTACCTTTGCGCATCCCAGCTAGACTTTATTAACCCGGGTAGACATTAGCTGGATTAGATCATATACTCTGTTATGCATACCCATTATTTCTACACAAGCATTTTGAGGTCTAGGTTGCTGTAGAGAGACACAACCAGCATAGACCGGTTTTGTTAATAGGAGTACTACTTTTTCGTGGCGAGCATTATATATTACTGTTGCACCGCTTATAATATTCTTGTGTCCAATAACATTATAGGTCCAGCCTTTTTGTGTATTTAGCCTACACGTGCATTGTCCTGCCTCCTGCTATTTTGTGGTTCCATTTCCGATACGTTCTTCTTAGTAGCATCCGACATTATTCAGAAGATTCCTTGTTCGGTGCTTGAGGACTTTACAACACTTTCTTTCATAAAGGAGTGACAGATATTATTTATTAAAGTAACGTTAAGTAAACCTTCTTCTTGTTTGCATTACATCACTCTTGTGATTTAATTAAGTTAACTATCTTTTCCTTGTGTACCATAACTAAGCAACCATATGTTATAGGTAATAGGCTGTTTCAGAGAACATCAGCCTATAGTAGAAGCACATAGATACTGAGAGTTAAGATACCCCGCTATCGCAGATATAACTCTGGAGGGTATTTGTGTTCTTTGTTCGACGGGATTATATATCAGGGATGGATCTAGCGTTTCCGTTGTTGCATTTATGCCAGTCTAGTCCAATGTATAAGAGCCACTGATTTATACGAGACCCGATCGTAACACTTGAGAAGTGCGTGCGGAGTTACATGGAGGGATAGACAGACGAATGAGGAAGTAAGAAGAAGGTGTGGTGTGGAGGTAGATGTGCTGGAAAGTGTGAAAAGGAACAACTTGAGATGGTTCGGCCATATGGAACGCATGGAAAGCGAGAGATTGACTAAGAGGGTGTACGAGAGCAAGGTGGAAGGACAGAGAGGGAGAGGTGCACCGAAGGAGAGGTGGAAGGATGGAGTGAGGAAGTATATGAATGAAGGCGGTGCTGGTTGGGAGGAGGGGCGTCGACTGACTGGGTACAGAGGTGCATGGGTGCGGTTCGTTCGTGGCCACCCCTTCGGGGATTGCGGCGTCAGGCAATAGATAGATAGATATATTATTATTATTATTATTATTATTATTATTATTATTATTATTATTACACGCATACACACACACACATACACATACACACACACGTATGCATTCAGAAAGAGAGAGAGAGAGAAACTATACTATAAAGTCACTTGATTACCAGCACCCAATTAAGGCAGATGTTTCTCTCTCATAGGTAAAAGTGTGTATGTGTGTGTATGTTTGTGTGTGTCATCATTCTTAACACCTTACGAGCGGCCTATGCGGTTTATTTATATGTACCGCCCAGCGGGGTGTTTTTAGCCAAAATAGGGCTGTTTACGTGATCATTTTCATGCCTAAATAAGACTCAGAACGTAAAACAAGTACCTATCCCTGAAAGGGCATAAACAGAGCTTTCGAATGACACCATAACGATCCTTTTATGATGGCTAGTTTTCTTGCAATAACCGTGCAACGCGAGTGCAAAAAGCATGTAATTCGGTACTTTCCCCATATAATTCAGTATGTAGCGAGTGAGAGAGGGAGGAGGGAGCTGAGATTCGTGTCAGTAGGTTCGCCGCGGTGGTCTGGAGCAGTCATATGCTCGCTAGTCTCCTGCCACCACTTGTCTCTCTCTCTCAGCAACATTACGTACTGAAATTGCCACTCGACCTATGTCGAGCGCCGCCACATAGTCCAGCTTTATTTAACTCGACTTATGTGGTGAGCCGCTAATTAAGGGTTAAAAGACATACATATTCTGCGTACAATTAAAACATGCATGCATAACACACACACAAAAAAACACATACACATACACTCTGAAATACACACACAAGTACACAAGACACTCAAATATACAGGCACAAGCACAAACACACATACACTAACACTATATCAGACACACACACACATTCTCTCTCTCTCTCTCTCTCTCTCTCTCTCTCTCTCACACACACACACACACACAGGTCACCATGGCAACCAGAAAAGCCTCTCCCCCGTCCCAACTAACACATATAAACATTAGGCTATACCTCGTTGTATCATTCTCTCTCTCTCTCTCTCACACACACACACAGGTCACCATGGCAACCAGAAAAGCCTCTCCTCCGTCCCAACTTACACATATAAACATTAGGCTATACCTCGTTGTATCATTCTCTCTCTCTCTCTCTCACACACACGCACACAGGTCACCATGACAACCAGAAAAGCCTCTCCCCCATCCCAACTTACACATATAAACATTAGGCTATACCTCGTTGTATCATTCTCTCTCTCTCTCTCTCTCTCTCACACACACACACAGGTCACCATGGCAACCAGAAAAGCCTCTCCCCCGTCCCAACTAACACATATAAACATTAGGCTATACCTCGTTGTATCATTCTCTCTCTCTCACACACCCACACACAGGTCACCATGGCAACCAGAAAAGCATCTCCCCCGTCCCAACTAACACATATAAACATTAGGCTATACCTCGTGGTATCATTCGGCGCCAGTTCGACCATTCATTATATTCAGATGTACTGTACTTTATATATATTTGTTCCCGATTCTCTGTTTTCATCGCGACATTCTAAATTTCTCCTTTGATCGTGTATTTTTAATTGTTATTATAGTTTCAATTTCTTATGCATTCATTTGGCTTTATTTACCTTATTCACCGGCTTAACCCTTAATTAGCGGCGAGCAACATAAGTCGAGTTAAATAAAGCTGGACTATGTGGCGGCGCTCGACATAACTCGAGTGGCAATTTCAGCACGTAATGTGGCTGAGAGAGAGAGACAAGTGGTGGCAGGAGACTAGCGAGCGTATGACTGCTCCAGACCACCGCGGCGAACCTACTGACACAAATCTCAGCTCCCTCCTCCCTCTCTCACTCGCTACATACTCAATTATGTACCGAAAGTACCGAATTACCTGCTTTTTGCACTCGCGTTGCACGGTTATTGCAAGAAAACTATCCATCATACAAGGATCGTTATGGTGTCATTCGAAAGCTCTGTTTATGCCCTTTCAGGGATAGGTACTTGTTTTACGTTCTGGGTCTTATTTAGGCATGAAAATGATCACGTAAACAGCCCTATTTTGGCTAAAAACACCCCGCTGGGCGGTACACATAAATAAACCGCATAGGCCGCTCGTAAGGTGTTAAGGGGGGTATGGACTGGTTTTTGTGGCCCCCTTCTCCCTCTTGTTTAGCCCCATTTGTTTATAGGTTTTATAAAGACGTTTAACTATTAAGACTTTTCGTGTCAATTAGGTTTCAATTTTTTTCTTGGCGAGCAATAGCGAGCCTGGTAATCTTAAGAGAAACCGGCCTTCGGCCAGGACATTTTTCTACCGAAAAATTTACAAATTTATCATGAAAGGGGGTCTAGGAGGAGTAATTTTATGTTTGATGCAGGTCTAGCAAGGAAACTAAACCATAAATGAATAAATTAATGAATAAAAAACAAATATAAACCAGCCGCTGTCCCCTTAAATAAAGTAATACACACCAATAACAAACATACAATAACGAAGTCTGGGGAATATAATATAGACCCCTGGCAAGATCTATAGACATGCCCGATACTAATAGATGATAGGAGGTGGTACTCCTTTCTTCCTCATGTTAAGCCCCATTAGTTTTCATATTTTATGGCGTTCGGACCATTAGTTTGACGATTTTGATACTTTTTGCTCTATTTTTTTTCAATATTAAGACTTTTCGTGTCATTTAGGAGTCATTCTTTTCCTGCCGAGCGATAGAGAGCCTGTAACTTGAGACTTGGTCGGGAAATTTTTCTATCGAAAACTGTACAAATTTACCTTGAAGGATGGTCTGGGGGAGGGGTTGATGGAAGTATAGGGAGGAAACTAAAAATAAGCTAAAAATAAACATAAATGAGGAACTAAATACGCCCATCCCATTAACCCTTGTTTAGCGGGGCCGGACTTAAGTCCGTATCTAAAAATCTGGACTATGTGGCGGGGCCTGACTTGAGTCTGTGTGCAATTTTGGCGCAATATTGGCTCTGAGAGAGAGACGAGCGACGGGAGGAGCGTAGGTTGCCTCATAACCGCTCGCCACGGCTGCCGTGGGCCTACTGACATCTACTCCACACACATCCACCCTCCCTCCCTCGCTACACACGTAATTATGTAACGAAATGACCGTATTTTAGCGATTTTGCCCTTCGGTTGCACGATCGTTGCAAGACAACCAGTGATCGTAAAAGGATGGTTCAAGTGTCATTGGAAAGCTCAATTAACACCCTTTCAGGGATACATAATTGTATTACGCTCTGGCTCTTGTTTATGCATGAAAAAGAGCACGGAAACAAGCCCATTTATGGTAAAAAAAGATCCGCTGGGCGGCACGGTGAAATATACTCCACCACCCGCTCTTATTGTGTTAAATAAAGTAATACACACCATTAACGAAATACAATTACAACAGTAACAACAACAACAATAACGATCTATAGACAAGCCCGATTCTAATAAATCAAATGAGTAGCTTCCTAATATAAATACACTGTTAAATAAAGTAATACACACCAATAACGGAATACGATAATACAATAAAGGACAACAAAACGAATACAATAACAAAGGATATATAGACCCTAAGCAAGATCTATAGACAAGCCAATACTAATAAATCAAATGGATATGTAGATTGGACAGAGGGAATTGATTGGGGTCGCTGTCAGAGGAGAGAGAGACGGGTACTGGTGGAATGACAGGGGGTACGGGACTGTCAATAGTGTGTGTGTGAGAGAGAGAGAGAGAGAGAGAGAGAGAGAGAGAGAGAGAGAGAGAGAGAGAGAACACCAATAACAAAGGCATCAGCACCACTATACCTGCTCATCTGTGCACGTCCAGTATTTCACCACCTGCAATAGGTAGATAAATAGATAGATTGATAGCTAGCTAGATAGATAAACAGATAGATAGATAGACATATAGATACACAGTATATATTGATTAATATATTTATAACTTGATAGCTAGATAGACAGATAAATTGATAGATATAGCCTATACAGTATAATTATATATACAGTATATATATATATATTTTTTTTTTTTTTTTCTTTAACCCTTATTTAGCACATAAGTCGAGTTAAAATAAGCTGGACTATGTGGCGGCGCTCGACATAGGTCGAGTGGCAATTTCAGCACGTAATGTGGCTGAGAGAGAGAGACAAGTGGTGGCAGGAGACTAGCGAGCGTATGACTGCTCCAGACCACCGCGGCGAACCTACTGACACAAATCTCAGCTCCTCCTCCCTCTCTCACTCGCTACATACTCAATTATGTACTGAAAGTACCGAATTACCTGCTTTTTGCACTCGCGTTGCACGGTTATTGAGAAAACTATCCATCATACAAGGATCGTTATGGTGTCATTCGAAAGCTCTGTTTATGCCCTTTCAGGGATAGGTACTTGTTTTACGTTCTGGGTCTTATTTAGGCATGAAAATGATCACGTAAACAGCCCTATTTGGCTTAAAACACCCGCTGGTACACATAAACCGCATAGGCCGCTCGTAAGGTGTTAATACATACGAGGTTGAAAGAAATGGCAATTTCTGCGTTGGAAATTTTATTATTCAAGGTTTCCAGGTCTCTGATGAGTTTTCGCTGGGTGGCAGGAAGTAGATGAATGAGGTTAGCAAAATGCATGGTGGTACAGGGTTACATTAATGTACATGATGATACAGGAAGATGAAGAAAGGTTGAAGAAATTAGGTTTACATTCGTTAGAGAGACGCAGAGTTAGAGGGGATATGATAGAGGTGTTCAAGTGGGTTAGTGGGATTAACAAAGGGGACATGGCAAATGTACTAAAGCTCAGTGATAGCGAAAGAACTCGTACCAATGGTTTCAAATTAGATAAATTTCGTTTCAGAAAAGATATAGGCAAGTATTGGTTTGGTAACAGAGTTGTAGACGGGTGGAATGGACTACCAAGTGCTATAGTGGGATCTAAAAACTGTAGGGAGCTTTAAGATAAAATTGGATAAGCATATGGACGAGAAGGGTTGGGTGTGAAGGGGGATCAGCCGGGTTGGGCCAATCAGCGCTCTGCAGACCTCCATAAGCCTGCGTTAATCTCTAACCGTTTTGGTAAGATGATCCTCAGGGTATTAGAGTGTGAAGCCTATAATTGGGCTTTGTAATGAATTGGGGTTGTGTGGGACAGGGATCTGCCTTGCTTAGGCCAATCGGCTTTCTGCAGACTCCCATTTTCTTATGTTCTTATGTTCTTATGTAGGACATACGACGCATTTCACTGGACAACCAGCATTATCAAGTAAGGATAGAATGATATAAAAGGTAAACAGGAAGGGTATATATAGAGGGTGGAGGATTAGAGGAGGCGAAAATCAAGGGGCAAAAGTCTGCTATCGGTGGAGGGGTATTCTAGGAGTTTTAGAGAGAGAACCGCATCACGCAGCCGCACTGGATGCGGGAAGGTGGTGGTCGGTTGGCGGGGTCGAAGCTGATTGGCTGCGTGTCGAGGGGCGTGGCCTAAGTTGCGTAGTACGTGTGGCGCCGGCAGAAGACGAAGCTGAAGGAGGTAGCGCGGGGGGCTGTGTCAAGGGCACCGGGGGGCGAGGGGGGGCGTTAGGTCTTGTAGGATAGTGCCTTTTGGCAGAAGGAAGGATCTGAAGGTCCAGAGTTTGGTTGTTGATGTTAGGATGTAAGGCTTGGATATTTAACGCTTCGAGTATTGGTAATCTCCTTGGGTCACTTTCTTTATCGAGTATGGTGGTGTGTTTCTCTAACTCGTTGCATGTGAGGTGGGGGTGGTTAGGGGTGAGATAGTGGTCTTTGATGGCTCCAGCCTGAAGGTGAAGAGTTAACCGACGTGAAAGACGAGTCTGCATCATGCCAATATAGGAATGAGGTCCACAGTCCTCATAATTACAAGTGTGTTGGTAAATGATGTGATCGTCGGTCATCGGGCTCTTTATCTAGGTGGAAGCTGGTTTGTTGCGGAGAACGAGGTTGGAGGTCTTGGGGGATTTGTAATAAATTATTAATTTGATTTTGTTTTCCGGGTTGGTAGGGTGGACATGCTTGTAGATTATTTCTTTTAAGACAGCCTCGTCATTTTTGTGTTCAGAGGACATAAAATTGCGGTAGAAGATCTTGATTTCATTGGTGCGGATAAAGCTTCCTGCCTCGTGATTCATGACAAGGAGGAATATCTTAGAAAAATGGACGTCATCTTAAGTGACAACACCAAATTTAAAAGGATCACCCGCAACCCAACCGACGAAATCAAACGTACTGCCAACACCACCATAACCGCCATCAACGCCAAACAAGGAGGGGTCCACCTTAAAAAACTCGTCGGAGAATACACCCCTGGTTATGCGTACGGAACCATCAAAACACACAAACCTGGGAACCCCCTCCGCCCCATCATCTCCCAGATCCCCACTGCCACCTACCAGATTGCCAAGGCCCTGAACAACCTCCTCACCCCCTACGTGCCCTGCCAATACAACCTTAACTCAGCCCACGATTTCTTGGAAATTTTACGAGACGCCCCCCGGAACAACAACCACACAATCGCCTCGCTCGACGTAGAAAGCCTGTTCACCAACGTGCTAGTGGATAGGACCATTGACGTGATTCTACGTTGAATTTACCATTGCCCTGATACACCAACACTGGACATCACGGAGAAGGCCCTGAAAACACTGCTGGAGCTATGTACCAAGGAGGCCCCCTTCCTTTGGCCCCGGAGCAACATGTACAAGCAGATAGACGGTGTGGCGATGGGCAGCCCCCTAGGAGTTCTTTTTGCGAATTTGTTTATGGGTACCATCGAGGAAGAGCGCCTAGCTGCCCAACGACCCGCCGTCTACTGTAGATACGTGGATGACATCTTCGTGCAAATCAAGGATCTTCACGAACTACAGGAACTCCAGCGTCGCTTCATGACCTCCTCCTGACTTAACTTCACCTTTAAACAATCAAACAATGGACAACTCCCCTTCCTCGACATCCTCGTAGCTCTGAACGACCATGGGTTCAAAACCACCGTCTACACTAAACCAACTAACGCAGGACAATGCCTCAACGGCGATAGTGAATGCCCCCGCCGTTATCTTCTATCCTCCATCTCCGCTTATGTAAGGAGAGCCCTCACGCACTGCTCTACCTGGGCCGACACCCACCAGGAACTAGAAAGACTATCCCAAGTTTTAGTGAATAACGGATACTCCAACTCCGACGTCTCCAGCACCATCAACCACCATCTTGAAAAATGGTACACCCAAAGCCCTCCCAACGTTGACCCCGCCAATGAAATCAAGATCTTCTACCGCAATTTGATATCCTCTGAACACAAAAATGACGAGGCTGTCTTAAAAGAAATAATCTCCAAGCATGTCCACCCTACCAACCCGGAAAACAAAATCAAATTAATAATTTATTACAAATCCCCCAAGACCTCCAACCTCGTTCTCCGCAACGAACCAGCTTCCACCAAGATAAAGAGCCCGATGACCGACGATCACGTCATTTACCAACATACCTGTAATTATGAGGACTGTGGACCTCATTCCTATATTGGCATGACGCAGACTCGTCTTTCACGTCGGTTAACTCTTCACCTTCAGGCTGGAGCCATCAAAGACCACTATCTCACCCCTAACCACCCCCACCTCACACGCAACGAGTTAGAGAAACACACCACCATACTCGATAAAGAAAGTGACCCAAGGAGATTACCAATACTGGAAGCGTTATATATCCAAGCCTTACATCCTAACATCAACAACCAAACTCTGGACCTTCAGATCCTTCCTTCTGCCAAAAGGCACTATCCTACAGGACCTAACGCCCCCCTCGCCCCCCGGTACCCTTGACCAACCCCCCGCGCTACCTCCTTCAGCTTCGTCTTCTGCCGGCGCCACACGTACTACGCAACTTATGCCACGCCCCTCGACACGCAGCCAATCAGCTTCGACCCTGCCAACTGACCACCACCTTCCCGCATCCAGTGCGCCTGCATGACGCGGTTCTCTCTCTAACACTCCTAGAATACCCCTCCACCAATAGCAGACTTTTGCCCCCTGATTTTCGCCTCTTCTGATCCTCCACCCTCTATATATACCCTTTCTGTTTACCTTTTATATCATTCTATCCTTACTTGATAATGCTGGTTGTCCAGTGAAACGCGTCGTATATCCTGTATCATCATGTACATTAATGTAGCCCTGTACCACCATGCATTTTGCTATCCTCATTCATCTACTTCCTGCCACCCAGCGAAAACTCATCAGAGACCTGGAAACCTTGAATAATAAAATTTCCAACACAGAAATTGCCATTTCTTTCAACCTCGTATGTATTAAAACAAAAATTATTACCTGGCTTTACTAACATATATATATATATATATAACTAAAGAGATAAACAGATTGATGAGTAGATAAATAGATAGATAGATTGACTGATGGTTGGATAGATAGATAGATAATATATAGATAGATAGATAAGTAAGATAGAAAATAACAAAAGTCTATCAGCACCACTATACCTGTTCCTCTGTATCCGTAGGATTTCACTCCCTGCAAGAGAGAGATAAACAAAGACACCATCATAAACCTCCTTGAATATCAGATACATTCGATCTTAACTAACTTTATCTTGACTTAACAATAATCAAACTATGATATGTACAGTCACGAGCATAAATATTGCGACATCAACCAGATAACGTCAACTTCTTCATTACAAGAGGTATATACTTAGCTGAACAAAATCATCTGACGGTAGCAATAATGAAAAAGAGAAATCGTTGTGGTTTTCAAAATTAAGCATAGCAATACCTTTCAAAACAAAGGGGCGAACGTTATCTGCTTGTCACAGCATTTATGCTTGTGACTGTACAGTCATGAGCATAAATACTACGACACCAACCAGATAATGTTCGCCCCTTTGTCTCTAAAGTTATTGCTAAATTTTATATTCAAACTCACAATGATTTCTTTATTTCGTTCTAGCTACCGTCAGACGATTGTATTCAGCTTAGTATAAACCTCTCGTGATGAAGGAGTTAATGTTATCTAGTTGACGTCGAGCATTTATGCTCGTAACTGTAAACTCATCTACATAAATCCGGGCGGAATATTAAACCTCGAACTGCAAAATGAACCTTCGAAATGTAAATAAAATACCGCAAAAACGCCAGACAGAGGCCTCGCCCGTACCCCAGAAGAAGGAGAAGAAGGCAAAAAGAAATGGTCACCGCATCATGGGAACCCAACACCAAGGCTCACATGATTGTCCAGATAAACCCCACCAAAACTCCAGAGAACGGATCCATGAAATGGTGGCAGTACCTCCACCAACTCTGTTTAACAAGCTCTGAGGCAAACATTTTAACTTTCGCACTTCAGGCCCAGGGACGGGCCTTAAATAACGAAGACGGAAGTAAAATACCGCGAAAACGCCAGACAGAGGCCTCGCCCGTACCCCAGAAGAAGCAGAAGAAGGCAAAAAGAAATACTCCAAGCTGACGAGTCGCGACACTGGATCAGGTCACGCCAGAACACAAACGAAAGAGCTCATCAACGAGTCAATGCCCCAACACACCAGGTCGGGACATCGAGCATAATACCCACACGAAGAGGAGGGTATTATTTAGCCAGCCATTCTGAAGCCAGTTGAGCTCACTTCCTTGCCGTTGTAAATTGTTACGTAATGTTATCATAACCCTATATAACCAAAAATAAACCAACGTTTTGATCAACCATGTATTCTTGTGTATCTGTTCTCCCTAACTCACAATATACTCAAGGGAGATTGGAAAAGTAATAATCCATGTATTCTTGTGTTATCGGTTCTCCCCAACTCACAATATACTTCGGTGAGAATTGAGAAGTAGTATTATGAGAATCTTCCCTACCGAACAAATCAATGCCAGATGAATCCATTAAATGCCTGTATGAAAACTTTGTTATGCAATAAGATGTGAACCTATACTTCAATAGACCCTGGAACCTTGTTTTCCACACATTTGACACACATGTCTCTTTTTGACATTCTTCAACTAGTTTACTAGTTATACAAACCACACCCACTTCTTTCTATATAAGAGTCCCCTGTAAATCCTCGTCCCCAGGTAAAATAGCGCGGGAGATCTGCCGCTCCCGCGCCCTGAGAGGGGGCGCTCCGGACGTTGAAATACCTGGTGTACACAGAGGCCACGAACACGAACAAGGAAGGTAGATACGTACACAGCCCTGTAGATACCACCATGCCGAGAGAGATTTATATATTCTTATGCTTAAAATTACTATCAACCAAGACCAGTAGTAAAACCCAGCCATCACCACCACGAGAAGGAGAGAGAAAGAATAACGCTGTCTCGCACGCATCGCGACTCTCAACTGTCCGGTACACACGACACACCTTCAATGCACCCGACACCACCAATCCTCCCCGAGAGCCCAAAACTCGGAATTCCTTCACTTCAACCCCTATTATTGTTTTTCAGAGTTATATTGAAGTGACCCCTGCCCCTTATGATTTTATATTTTAACCTTGATGAAGTAGCCTACTCTAGGAACAGTAATTGACCCTACTCACCACACCACCACCAAGTATTAACCTCCTAGTAAAGGAGACCTGACTAACAGTGTAAGAAGGGTTTAAGACCCCATCTAGGAGAACTCCCCATCCCCTTACCATCTTAAAGGTGCCACAGGAGTGCACTCAATAATCCGCAATACCAGTTCAGGATTTTTGAGGAAAGTCAGGCAATTGTTGAGGCTTCAAAAAGTATTCACTTAAGAAACCAAAGCTTGCTCTCCATTCACTTGAACTGATCGGCTTGCCGTACAGTTCAGATACTGTCTGTAAAACTCTATACAAGGGATCTCGTTGGACCCGGGCCTGCCTAGCTGACGTAGATACCCTACTTAGGCGGTGACTAGTTTGTCTAGTGAAGAGTGTGTACGGCCTGCCGATATCTTTTCTTAGACTACAAGTCCCCGTTAACTACCAACCCTATACTAGGGATCTCGTTAGACCCGGGCCTGCCTAGCTGACGTAGATACCCTACTTAGGCGGTGACTAGTTCGTCTAGTGAAGAGAGTGTACGGCCTGCCGATATCTGTTCTTAGACTGCAAGCCCCCGTTAACTACCAACCCTATACTAGGGATCTCGTTGGACCTGGGCCTGCCTAGCTGACGTAGATACCCTACTTAGGCGGTGACTAGTTTGTCTAGTGAAGAGTGTGTACAGCCTGCCGATATCTCTTCTTAGACTACAAGTCCCCGTTAACCACCAACCCTATACTAGGGATCTCGTTAGACCTAGGCCTGCCTAGCTAACGTGGAGATCCTACTTAGGCGGTGACTAGTTAGTCGAGGAAGAATGTGTACGGCCTGCCGATATTTCTTTCAAGACTCCAAAGTTGTCGACAGTTGTGGCTTGTCACAATAACTCTAGAGTAGGAAATCCCAGTGTCCTTGTCGAGGAACTTTTTCATCGTTCGGCCTGCCGACGTGACATAGACTCCCCCGCGAGGTTCCATTTTCTACAGTGAAAAGTAGAGAGACTACAGCCTGGCGCCCTCTCCATCTTGTTTTCTGTTTAAACTGGACACTGCCACTCGGCACAGGTAATCTCAAGCCTCTGAGACCACTGTGTTAGAGATAGGGCTTGGCGAGATACCCTCACGGGCACTCTGTAAGGACAAGTCCTTAGTACACTGAGTCTGTGGCCTCCCATATGACTGTGTAACTTAACCCTTAATTAGCGGCTCACCACATAAGTCGAGTTAAATAAAGCTGGACTATGTGGCGGCGCTCGACATAGGTCGAGTGGCAATTTCAGCACGTAATGTTGCTGAGAGAGAGAGACAAGTGGTGGCAGGAGAGTAGCGAGCGTATGACTGCTCCAGACCACCGCGGCGAACATACTGACACGAATCCCAGCTCCCTCCTCCCTCTCTCACTCGCTATATAAGGAATTGTATCGGGAAAGTGGCTAATTACATGCTTTTTGCACTTGCGTTGCACGGTTATTGCAAGAAAACTAGCCATCATAAAAGGATCGTTATGGTGTCATTCGAAAGCTCTGTTTATGCCCTTTCAGGGATAGGTACTTGTTTTACATTCTGGGTCTTAATTAGGCATGAAAATGATCACGTAAACAGCCCTATTTTGGCTATAAACACCCCGCTGGGCGGTACATATAAATAAACCGCATAGGCCGCTCGTAAGGTGTTAAGGGAGGTTTCTAGTTTGTTTCCTACTCCTCCAGCAATCTTAAAATGTCACGTTCATGTTCAAGAGAAATTTGTACATTTTTCGGTAGAAAAAATGTCCCGGCCGAAGGCCGACTACTCTTAAATTACAGGCTCGCTATCGCTCGCCAGGATAAAATCGACACCTAAATGGCACGAAAGGTCTTAAAATTGACAGAATGGGGCAGAAATTCTTAAAAATCACCAAACTAATGGGGCAAACGTCTTAAAATCTCAAAAGCAATGTGGCTAGGCATGAGGGAGAAAGGGGTCAAGAAAAAGTCCCTCACGTGGAAATCTCCCTTTAACCCTTATTTAGCGGCGAGCAACATAAGTCGAGTTAAATAAAGCTGGACTATGTGGCGGCGCTCGACATAACTCGAGTGGCAATTTCAGCACGTAATGTGGCTGAGAGAGAGAGACAAGTGGTGGCAGGAGACTAGCGAACGTATGACTGCTCCAGACCACCGCGGCGAACCTACTGACACAAATCTCAGCTCCCTCCTCCCTCTCTCACTCGCTACATACTCAATTATGTACTGAAAGTACCGAATTACCTGCTTTTTGCACTCGCGTTGCACGGTTATTGCAAGAAAACTATCCATCATACAAGGATCGTTATGGTGTCATTCGAAAGCTCTGTTTATGCCCTTTCAGGGATAGGTACTTGTTTTACGTTCTGGGTCTTATTTAGGCATGAAAATGATCACGTAAACAGCCCTATTTTGGCTAAAAACACCCCGCTGTGCGGTACACATAAATAAACCGCATAGGCCGCTCGTAAGGTGTTAAAGGTTTAAACACAGCCCCGGGTCCCCCGAACCTCTCATAGAGATCAGGGTAGACAGTAAGATCACTTCCACTGAAATTACTGCGTTCGTCCGATATCGACCACATGAGACTCGATATTTAAGATCCTAGTCCGAGAGTACCTTAACAGGACTTCATCAACGTTGATATACTGATCAGAACAGTCGAGTAGTTTCTCCTACCTCTGAAATACTCGCATTAGTTCGGTATGGTGCCCAACAGTAATTCGCCAGACGGTTACTAAATGTTACGAAGCCATACTTAAGATCTCAAGCCCAATCAACCCATCTGTAACTGCTTCACACAGCCGGCCCACCTAGACAGCCTACAGGGAAGCAGCCAACGAGAACCAATCACCTCCAGAAATGTTCACCGGAGACATCCATCGAGAAGTTACCACGCCAGAAGACCAAGGAAGGAAGATAGAGTGACAACTAGTGGTTAAAGTATCGAGTGTTTATAACCAGTAGAGTCCCTTCCAAAAGTAGCTTAAATGCGTATAAATCCGCACCAGTGTTAATAAACGGGTCCTAAAGCTACGAGTTGTACTCCACTACAGTACGAGTGATACGGGTCAATAATTTGCCATCCACCAGTGATTCCATGTTGAATTAATACATTTTAACCTGTTTTTGAGACTTCAAGGACTCGGCCGAAATTTACCAAAGTGCCAAGAAAATATTTCAGAGTCTACTCGTGACTCCCCTTTTTCTATACAACCCAGCTGCATACACATAGGGGTACTTGACCTTGAACTTTAAACACTGTGACATTCCTGAAAGAAAGCGACAGTGGTCACCCCACTAGTAAGAAATACTTCTCCATCGTCTACCCTAGTGTCTTAGAAACTATCTCGAAGATTTAGTGAAGTTGGTCTCAAATAAGTGCTCCCTATCTAGCTCCGCGACTGTGCTCGGAGTCAGTGATAAAATTAAGTGCTGTTTCACTGGCAGTGATATGTGTCTTTATATGTTTCAGTTCCAGATTATTTCTCCAATATAAGGCAAGAGAAATAAAGCTGTATTATTAAACCATATCTTGTGATATACTTATCCTCTGTTTTCCTTTCATATTATATGTACGTATTTGAACTTGGAAGTCCCAGTGGAATAGAACTCGCCATATCCAATTGTTAATCCTGCATAAAAATCAGGGCATAACATTGGTGGGTAGCGGTGGTTCTCTATTCGGACGGAAGAATTCAATATATTGAACATATTTGAAAAGAAACAGAGATAAAGATACTATATAAATATGGCCATTCCACGCTCTCACATTCCCATCCCCTAATATGATGGGGAGACGTATGAAATTGATGTGTATATGGACATAGAAAAACCAGTGCTAGACTTAGCTTATACAACGGACCGCGAGAAAATAGACGTCCTTCTTACGCACTTGGAAAATGCCGTTTCCCTTGTAGCCCCACAAATAACCCCTGTACTCACCTGGGATGAGTTCAAACCCATGGTGATTGAGGAAATTAAGCCTTCCCTAGGTGTGTTTGTAGCACACAACAAAATGAAGGACATCAGGTATGATGGTGACCTTGATGCAACGATCACAAGCATCAATCAACAAGTAAGGGCCGCATTCCCGACATTGACTATAAATATGCGAGAACAGCATGTTGTAGTACATTTAGTGCAAGTACTACCCTCAGCAGTACAAGAATATTTTGCCATTCACGATCCCGTAGGGTTTCAGCGGGATATAGTTACCATACGGAGGATATTAGCCTCCCAACCCAAGAAACCAGTGATTGCAGCGATTAAAAGGTTCACCACGCACCAACAATTACCATACCGAGCTGGTGAACAGGCTCAATACAACTGACAAACTGCTCCATCCACCACCGTCCCGGATACTACCAGCCAAGCAGACCAGCCTTCAAACCATACCAGCTGAAGAGAGTGTTTCCCCGCAACCATCATCAACGCCCAAGTATACCACACCCTCTAGTTATCATTAACCCATATGACTTTTCTGCTTGTAATTCCCGGTGCCCTCTCCATTTTATCCGTGACTCCGCCAAGTCTAACCGAGCCATACAGCCCAGAATTTCCGCGAATGAAAAAGAACTGCCAGAGGAAGAAATCAACGAGACCGCGGAAACAGAGGACGCCCTTCATGTGTACCCAGAGGAGGACAACCTCGACCTGGTAGAAGGAGAAGAGGAAACAGAATCCCCAGATTTTTAAATTCTCCCTCGCCCACCATGGCTTCCGCGGGGGAGTCGAAAAGTGAGTACCCACCTCCCACATATCACCTAGCCAAGATCAAGGGTGTTCCCGTCCGACTACTGATCAACACTGGCGCTGCTCGATCGTGTTTATTTAATTCCTATTATGTAAAACACAAGAAAAGATTTGGCAATCTCCAACCTACCACTTCAAATTGCATTAACCCTTAATTAGCGGCTCACCACATAAGTCGTATTTAATAAAGCTGGACTATGTGGCGGCGCTCGACATAGGTCGAGTGGCAATTTCAGCACGTAATGTTGCTGAGAGAGAGAGACAAGTGGTGGCAGGAGAGTAGCGAGCGTATGACTGCTCCAGACCACCGCGGCGAACATACTGACACGAATCCCAGCTCCCTCCTCCCTCTCTCACTCGCTATATAAGGAATTGTATCGGGAAAGTGGCTAATTACATGCTTTTTGCACTCGCGTTGCACGGTTATTGCAAGAAAACTAGCCATCATAAAAGGATCGTTATGGTGTCATTCGAAAGCTTTGTTTATGCCCTTTCAGGGATAGATACTTGTTTTACGTTCTGGGTCTTATTTAGGCATGAAAATGATCACGTAAACAGCCCTATTTTGGCTAAAAACACCCCGCTGGGCGGTACATATAAATAAACCGCATAGGCCGCTCTTAAGGTGTTAATGCAGGTGATACCCCTCTTCACATCAGAAGGGAAGCTATCCCCCTCCAAATAACCACCCGTGCCGAACATGCACACTGTCATCATCCTTTTGTGGTGTTCCATTCGGAATGCAGACACTATGATGGATATTTGGGATTGGACCTACTTCAGAAGCTCCAAGCCCAAGTGGACTGCGGGCAATGACTAATCCATTTGAAAAAAAAAAAAAAATCAACCAAAACCTCAGCTTCCTAAATCGAACTTAAGAAAACAACCGAGTTCCCAGAATCCAAAAAAAAAGAAAAAAAAAAAAGGACAGCTACAAAGCTACCAAAATTCCAAGCCAACCTTCATCAACCCCAATTGTCCCCACCACAGTCATAAGAAACCCCTCACCACCAATGACCGCCCAAGTGTCAACCTTGCTCATCCACTCAATGAAACTCCCGCAAAAGGTTCTGAACGTGTACCCAATGATGGGCAATGTTGCTACATTGCTACTGAAGCTCTATTTTCTCCTTTTCCTGACCCAGAGATCGCTCCCCTTGGAGTGAACATTGCTACTGAAGCCCAACATAATCTTTGTGACCTTTTCCCTAACTCTCCCATTGCTACTGAAGCCCATAATTACGATACCCAACAGGCAGGACACCAACCAACAGTGAACCCGCCAAGTATAATATCCTGCCAGACCAAATGTTTTTAGTCTGTGCACCCCCCCCCCCCCCCCCCATAATTAGTCCTGCCATCACAAATGAAAAAACCGAGATTCCCCCCCAACATGAAAAAAGGGTACGAATCCGACCCATGCCGCAGCCCGTCATGATCTTGACCCCCACCAGTATTTCCGATGGACCCGACCGGTGTAGGATCCAGCCCGCCATCCTCTCCTCCCGACGCAATGCCATCCTCATTGCCAACATCTCGGATGAGAAACTGACATTACCTCGAGGCCTCGTAATAGGCGACTTAGAAACCTTTGATGAGGTCGCCCCAATTCCAGAGAGAACTCAGCAGTCGCCCATATTGCCCCATGTTCCCGAAAAATTGACCCAACACCAACAACAGCAGATGAAACAACTCCTCCTGGAGTTTCATGGTGTTTTCGCCCAAACTTCGACCGAAATCGGCAAGACCACCGTAGAGAAAGACTCCATACACACCACAGGGCCCCCTCTGCGGCAGCCTTCCCGTCGGAAAAATCCGGTACAACGAAAAGAGGAAGAGCAGCAAGTCCAAGACATGCTAGATGCCGGTTTTGCCACTCCCTCCGTCAGCCCCTCGTCATTCCCAGTCGTCCTGGTGAAAAAGAAAGACGGCCCCACCCGGTTTTGCGTGGACTATCGCCGCCTTAATAACGCCACGATTAAGGATGCCACACCATTGCCTAGAATCGATGATTCCATCGACTCTGTACATGACTCCAGATGGTTTACCATGCTAGACTTACAGGCCGGATATTGGCAAGGTCCCATCACCCCCGAGCACCAGCAGAAGACAGCATTTTCGACCAGTGAAGGACATCTCTACGAATTCAACGTGCTGCCTTTTGGATTATGCAACGGTCCCACCACTTTTTCCCGATTAATGGAGTCCGTATTCAAAGGACTTACTTGGGTAAACTGTCTTGCTTACCTCGACGACATCATCGTCTACTCTAAAACCTGGTCAGAACATCTTCAAAGGCTTCGTCAGGTATTGCAATGCATCCGAGACGCCGGGCTAAAATTAAAACCCTCAAAGTGCGAACTTGCGAAAAACACTGTAGGATTCTTAGGACACGTCATTTCCGCACAAGGCTTTTCCCCTGACCCTAAGAAACTCTCAGCTATCGCTAATCAACAGCCACCCACCACAGTGAAAGGAATGAGGTCTTTTCTAGGATTAGCCACCTACTACAGAAGATTTGTTCCAAAATTTGCCGAGATTGCTCGGCCCCTCCATCAATTGACCCATAAAGACACCCCTTTCGAATGGACCTCGGAACGCAACTTAGCATTTGAAACATTGAAGGAGAAATTAGTGCAAGCCCCGACTGTAGCTTTTCCAGACTACCAACAACCTTTCCGCTTGTATACCAATGTGTCTTTGTATGCCATTGGCGCAGTGCTAGCTCAGGTACAAGACGGCAAGGAGCATGTCATAGCATACGCCAGTTCGACCTTGAATACTGCGCAACAAAACTACGCATCCACCAAGTGCGAGTGCTTGGGCATCAACTGGGCCCTGAATCACTTTAGATAATTTGTGTTAGGAGCTATAGGAGCTAAACTAGACATCATCACAGACCATCAGTCCCTGCAATGGCTTAGACATTGCGAAACCAGCACTGCCTCTCTTGGTACGATGAAGAGAAACCTTAGAGGAATACGATTTCGAAATTCATTATAGGCCCGGGAAGCTACATACCAACGCGGACGCTTTGTCACGTTTACCTGTCCCAGCCTCGTCGCCCACCCCTCTAGCCACACTACAGCCCACTGACCAAGACTCACCTACCCCAACAGACGAACACTCACCACCAGAGCCCACCACGCTGCAACTCTGGGAGAAGAAAATCAAACCTAAGTGGATCCCTCGTCACATTTTTTCACATATCTGTCGATAGGGTGACCAGTTGACCACCGAGTGCGGACACATTATTGTCGAACCCATCCTGGCCCAGGAATACATGATCTCTATTCATGAGGGAAAAGGTATCCATTTGGGACAAAAGAAGATGCTCCAGGTGTTCCAAAGTCAATACTGGACGGTTAATCCTTCAGGTATTGCGAAACGGGTAACCGAGGCCTGCAAATCCTGTGCCATGGGAAAAGATAGGTGCAAAACCCCAGGACCAGCCAGGATCATCTCTGCACATAAGCCATGGCAATTACTTTCATTGGACGTCATGGGACCTTTTCCACCTAGTCACGGAAAGCGTTTCATCGTTACGTTCGTGGATGTGTATTCAAAGTTCGTAATCGCCTGTCCTAGCAAAGATCATTCAGCAATAAACGTGGCCGAATTAATCAGCACCGAAATTTTTCCTGTGTTCGGACTACCCCTAGCCCTGCTGTCCGACAACTCCCCAGAATTCACAGGACGAAAATGGGAAGCCTTCACCTCCAAATGTGGAATAAAAGTGAAACACTCTTCCCCTTATTGGCCACGAGGGAACGCCATATGTGAACGGAGCCACCGATCTATTAACAACCAGCTAAGAACGTAAATGATCGACTTACAATCCACTGACTGGCCCAGCCAGATAAAAATGATTCAATAGGGCCTAAGCTCTTGCCCCCGAGCCGATGGAATATCTCCCCACGAACGCGTCTACGGAGTAGCACCATTGCTGCTACCATTCCGACATCTGACCACTCCCCCGTCCACCCAGTATACCATAGACCCCATCCAACAATTAAAAAATACCCTCCACACTGCACAAGCCTGTCAAGATGTCACCACAGACGTGTCCGACCCTCAAAATCCCTTTGCTATTGGTGACACCGTTATGGTCGCCAAGTTACCTGTAGTTAATTAACTTGGCCCACGATATGTGGGCCCCCACACAATTGAGAAGATACCCAACCCTTTCCAAGTCATCATCAATTACCACGGGGAGTTCAGAACTTACCGAAACAGGTTCGTGAGAAGATATTCATCCATTCAGCACGATACCATACCATCACCACCAGCAGAACAAAACCAAACTCCAGAACCATCAAAAACAACCATCACACCTCAGGCTAAAGAAAGCCCGGGGTCTCCTAACATTCCGCTAGTCAGTACGCCCCCCTTGCTTCCCACCATTCCAAAAGTTAACACACAAACCACACAACATATCATACAACACACACCCAGAACACCACCCCCATTTCAACTTTCTCGTAACGTCACCACCAGCCCCTCTACCTCAGATGCTCTCAAACGTAAAGTTCTTACCACTAATGCCCCAAAAACCACCACTTCCCGCTATAAACTAAGACTGCGTGAAAAACTGAAGAAATCCATAATTCCCACACCCTTCAGGTCCAAACTAAGAAAAAAACCCACACTCCAGCCCCACCTTTCTCCAGAATCCTCATCCACATCCTCACCACCTGCAAAGAAACGCCGCCCAACGACATCACCACTCACCTCACCCCCCAAGTCAACTTCCTCCTCTGCCCCTCCACACTCCACTTCCAGATCACCTTCTTCCTCCCCTCAGCATCATCTTCCCCAGCCTTTACCCATCAAGGCTAAAGTTCCCCCGATTTCAAAACCAACCATCCCTCTACCAACATCGTCTCCACCTCAAATAACCTCACCAACCTCTCCGCCTCACCTGCCGAAAACAGGGTATCTCCCCACCACCCCGCGAAATTCACCTTCCCCTCCTATCCTTACCCCATATTCACCCTCTCAACCTTCAACTTCCTTTTCACTACCGCGACAAACAACAACACCACCGCGTCTAGCCCCTCCAACTACATCTCCATTTCCCTCAACCATAAAAAAACACCTCTGTCTCCAACATCAACACACTCTCCAAATTATACTCCAAAAACTCTATCTCTCCCCCCTCCACTCCAAATCCTAAACCAGCATCCCCGGAGCCCACATCCACCACCAGTACTGAAACACCTCTTCGCAGAACTATTCTCACTTAATCAGGTCGATTAAGCAAACCACCCGACCGATTCACACAGACATTGTCAGCAATCCAAACTCCTGACACACATCCATACCCTCACCACCAAATCAAAACAATTCGCCCTCTCCAGCCACCAAAAATCCATCAAATACACCCTGAAACTAACACAAATTCAGCTCCACACACACATAACGTGCCCCCCTGTCAACCAACCAGCCTACCTGCTACTTTCACGTCCGCAAGAGGTCATGTCCCTTCGGCTGAGAAAGCTAGGAAGGTCACTCAACCAGCCACCACCACCACGGACAACACCCCTGCCGAGTTCCTGTCTACCTCAGCCACCACCATGTCCACCACACCTTTCATTCACCGAGTGAAATGGTGTAACAAAATGGCACCGAGAAAGCCACCCGGATGAGATACCCTGATGAAATGGTCACCGCATCATGGGAACCCAACACCAAGGCTCACATGATTGTCCAGATAAACCCCACCAAAACTCCAGAGAACGGATCCATGAAATGGTGGCAGTACCTCCACCAACTCTGTTTAACAAGCTCTGAGGCAAACATTTTAACTTTCGCACTTCAGGCCCAGGGACGGGCCTTAAATAACGAAGACGGAAGTAAAATACCGCGAAAACGCCAGACAGAGGCCTCGCCCGTACCCCAGAAGAAGCAGAAGAAGGCAAAAAGAAATACTCCAAGCTAACGAATCGCGACACTGGATCAGGTCACGCCAGAACACAAACCAAAGAGCTCACCAACGAGTCAATGCCCCAACACACCAGGTCGGGACATCGAGCATAATACCCACACGAAGAGGAGGGTATTATTTAGCCAGCCATTCTGAAGCCAGTTGAGCTCACTTCCTTGCCGCTGTAAATTGTTACGTAATGTTATCATAACCCTATATAACCAAAAATAAACCAACGTTTTGATCAACCATGTATTCTTGTGTATCTGTTCTCCCTAACTCACAATATACTCAAGGGAGATTGGAAAAGTAATAATCCATGTATTCTTGTGTTATCGGTTCTCCCCAACTCACAATATTCTTCGGGGAGAATTGAGAAGTAGTATTAAGAGAATCTTCCCTACCGAAGAAATCAATGCCAGATGAATCCATTATATGCCTGTATGAAAACTTTGTTATGCAATAAGATGTGAACCTATACTTCAATAGACCCTGGAACCTTGTTTTCCACACATTTGACACACATGCCTTTTTTTGACATTCTTCAACTAGTTTACTAGTTATACAAACCACACCTACTTCTTTCTATACAAGAGTCCCCTGTAAATCCTCGTCCCCAGGTAAAATAGCGCGGGAGATCTGCCGCTCCCGCGCCCTGAGAGGGGGCGCTCCAAACATTTAAATACCTGGTGTACACACAGGCCTACCAACACGAACCAGGAAGGTAGATACATACACAGCCCTGTAGATACCACCATGCCGAGAGAGATTTATATATTCTTATGCCTAAAATTACTATCAACCAAGACCAGTAGTAAAACCCAGCCAACACCACCACAAGAAGGAGGGAGAAAGAATAACGCTGTTTCGCACGCATCGCGACCCTCAACTGTCAGGTACACACGACACACATTCAATGCACCCGACACCACCAATCCTCCCCGAGAGCCCAAAACTCGGAATTCCTTCACTTCAACCCCTATTATTGTTTTTCAGAGTTCTATTGAAGTGACACCTGCTCCCTATGATTATATAATTTAACCTTGTTGAAGTAGCTTACTCTAGGAACACTAATTGACCCTACTCACCCCCCCCCCCCCCCGAGTATTAACGTTCTAGTGAAGGAGACCTGACCAACAATGTACGAAGGGTTCAAGGACCCCATCTAGGAGAACTCCCCATGCCCTTACCATCTTAGAGGTGCCACAGGAGTGCACTCAGTAATCCACAATACCAGTTCAGGATTTTTGAGGAAAGTCAGGCCATTGGTGAGGCTTCAAAAAGTATTGACTTAAGAAACCAAAGCTTGCTCTCCTTGTGTTGAGTATTGTTCACATGCGTGGGGAGGTTCCTCTCACACCACTCTCCTAGACAAAGTTGAAAGGAAGGCCTTTCGTATCATTAACTCCCGTCCACTCACCAACTCTCTGCAATCTCTCTCTCTCCGCCGCAATGTTGCATCTCTCTTGCTATTCTATCGCTACTATAATAATCAGTGTTCCTCAGAGCTTTCCCAGTGTATACCACCTCCTTTACGTAGGGCACGTGGTACCCGTCTTGCAACTCAGTCCCACCCCTACTCTGTGCAACTCTTCAACCCAAGAGTGAAACGTTACTCTCAAACTTTCTTCTACTCAACAGCTGAGCTCTGGAACTCTCTCCCAGAATCAGTCTTTCCCTCTTCCTATGACTTAAATTGCTTCAAACTCCGTGTGTCCAGGCATTTTGGCTCGAACGTCCCTTGATTTTGGCCCTGTCACTCTTTCAACTATGGGGGAGGCACTCGCTATAGGCAGTTTTGCCTTTTGCTTCCCTCAATCACATAGGAAAAAAAAATAAAAAAAAAATCAGTTGAAACGATCGGCTTGCCGTAAAGTTCAGATACTGTCTGTAAAACCCTATACTAGGGATCTCGTTGGACCCGGGCCTGCCTAGCTGACGTAGATACCCTACTTAGGCGGTGACTAGTTCATCTAGTGAAGAGTGTGTACGGCCTGCCAATATCTCTTCTTAGACTACAAGTCCCCGTTAACTACCAACCCTATACTAGGGATCTCATTGGACGCGGGCCTGCCTAGCTGACGTAGATACCCTACTTAGGCGGTGACTAGTTCGTCTGGTGAAGAGTGTGTACGGCCT
Organism: Paralithodes platypus; assembly: GCA_032716605.1. NCBI lineage: Eukaryota > Metazoa > Arthropoda > Malacostraca > Decapoda > Lithodidae > Paralithodes > Paralithodes platypus. The sequence goes on along the minus strand of CM064578.1, from coordinate 48,754,523 downwards.
GCCGATATCTCTTCTTAGACTGCAAGTCCCCGTTAACTACCAACCCTATACTAGGGATCTCGTTGGACCCGGGCCTGCCTAGCTGACGTATATACCCTACTTAGGCGGTGACTAGTTTGTCTAGTGAAGAGTGTGTACGGCCTGCCGATATCTCTTCTTAGACTACAAGTCCCCGTTAACCACCAACCCTATACTAGGGATCTTGTTAGACCTGGGCCTGCCTAGCTAACGTGGATATCCTACTTAGGCGGTTACTAGTTCGTCTAGTGAAGAGTGTGTATGGCCTGCCGATATCTCTTCCTAGACTGCCAGTCCCCGTTAACCCCAAACCCTATAATAGGGATCCTTGTTAGACCCGGGCCTGCCTAGCTAACGTGGAGATCCTACTTAGGCGGTAACTAGTTAGTCGAGGAAGAATGTGTACGGCCTGCCGATATTTCTTTCAAGACTCCAAAGTTGTCGACAGTAATTGTGGCTTGTCACAATAACTCTAGAGTGGGATATCCCAGTGTCCTTGTCGAGGAACTTTGTCATCGTTCGGCCAGCCGACGCGACATAGACTCTCCCGCGAGGTTCCATTTTCTACAGTGAAAAGTAGAGAGACTACGGCCTGCCGCCCTCTCTATTTTGTTCTCTGTTTAAAGTGGACACTGCCAATCGGCACAGGTAATCTCAAGCCTCTGAGACCGCTGTGTTAGAGATAGGGCTTGGCGAGATACCCTCACGGGCACTCTGCAGAGACAAGTTCTTGGTACAATGAGTCTGTGGCCTCCCATATGACTGTGTAACTTAACACCTTACGAGCGGCCTATGCGGTTTATTTATGTGTACCGCACAGCGGGGTGTTTTTAGCCAAAATAGGGCTGTTTACGTGATCATTTTCATGCCTAAATAAGACCCAGAACGTAAAACAAGTACCTATCCCTGAAAGGGCATAAACAGAGCTTTCGAATGACACCATAACGATCCTTGTATGATGGATAGTTTTCTTGCAATAACCGTGCAACGCGAGTGCAAAAAGCAGGTAATTCGGTACTTTCAGTACATAATTGAGTATGTAGCGAGTGAGAGAGGGAGGAGGGAGCTGAGATTTGTGTCAGTAGGTTCGCCGCGGTGGTCTGGAGCAGTCATACGCTCGCTAGTCTCCTGCCACCACTTGTCTCTCTCTCTCAGCCACATTACGTGCTGAAATTGCCACTCGAGTTATGTCGAGCGCCGCCACATAGTCCAGCTTTATTTAACTCGACTTATGTTGCTCGCCGCTAAATAAGGGTTAAAGGTTTAAACACAGCCCCGGGTCCGCCGAAACTCTCATAAAGATCAGGGCAGACAGTAAGATCACTTTCACTGAAATTACTGCGTTCGTCCGATATCGACCACATAAGACTCGATATTTAAGATCCTAGTCCGAGAGTACCTTAACAGGACTTCATCAACGGTTGATATACTGATCAGAAAAGTCGAGTAGTTTCTCCTACCTCTGAAATACTCGCGTTAGTTCGGTATGGTGCCCACCAGTAATTCGCCAGACGGTTAGTATATGTTACGGAGCCATACTTAAGATCTCAAGCCCAATCAATCCATCTGTAATTACTTCACACAGCCGGCCCACCTAGACGGCCTACAGAGAAGCAGCCAACGAGAACCAATCACCTCCAGAAGTGTTCACCGGAGACATCCATCGAGAAGTTACCACACACTGGAAGACCAAGAGAAGAAGATAGAATGACAACTAGTGGGTAAAGTATCGAGTGTTTAAAACCAGTAGAGTCGTCCCTTCCAAAAGTGTCTTAAATGCGTATAAATCTGCACCAGTGTTAATAAACGGGTCCTAAAGCTACGTGTTGTACTCCCCTATAGTACGAGTGATACAGGTCAATAATTTGCCATCCACCAGTTAATCCATTTTGAATTAATACTTTTTAACCTGTTTTTGAGACTTCAAGGACTCAGCCGAAATTTACCAAAGTGCCAAGAAAATATTTCAGTCTACCTGTGACTCCGCATTTTCTATACAACCCAGCTGCATACTCATAGGGGTACTTGACCTTGAACTTTAAACACCGTGACATTCCTGAAAGAAAGTGACAGTTGTCACCCCACTACTAAGAAAAACTTCTCCATCGTCTACCCTGGTGTCTTAGAAACTATCTCGAAGATTTAGTGAAGTTAACTCAAATAAGTGCTCCCTATCTAGCTCCGCGACTGTGCTCGGAGTCAGTGATAACATTAAGTGCTGTTTCACTGGCAGTGATACGTGTCTTTATATGTTTCAGTTCCAGATTATTTCTCCAATATAGTGCAAGAGAAATAAATCTGTATTATTAAACCATATCTTATGATATACTTATCCTCTGTTTCCTTTAATATTATATGTACGTATTTGAACTTGGAAGTCCCAGTGGAGTAGAACTCACCATATCCAATTGTTAATCCTGCATAAAAATCAGGGCAGAACAGTAAATAACAGGTAAACAAATGATGAGAAGTTTCGAATTAGTTTGGGATAGCTTCGATAATTTAACCCCTAAGCATCGGGGGCGGACTTAAGTCCGTATCGAAAAACTTGGACTATGTGACGGGGGCGGACTTTAGTCCGTGTGCCATTTTGGCGCAATATTAGCTCTGAGAGAGAGACGAGCGACGGGAGGAGCATGAGTTACCTCATGACCGCTCGCCACGGCTGCCGAGGACCAACTGAGATGTACTCCCCATACATCCACCCTCACTCCCTCGCTACACACGTAATTATATTACAAAATGACCGTATTTTAGCAATTTTACCCTTCGGTTGCACGATCGTTGCAAGACAACCGGTGATCGTAGAAGGATGGTTCGGGTGTCATTAGAAAGCTCAATTATCGCCCTTTCACGGATACATACTTGTGTTACGCTCTGGGTCTTGTTTATGCATGAAAAAGAGCACGGAAACAACGCCATTTATGGTAAAAAAAAAAACGCTGGGCGGTACGGTCAAATATACTCCACCACCCGCTCTTAAGGTGTTAAGGCCCTTAAGCCGGTATCACTCAAGAGCTTTTATAGTCAACATTTGATGATCAACCATATTCTGGCAACATTTGTGGACTATTTTACACTGGTATCGGAAAGTAGAGTGATGGTAGATGAACTTAGGTGACCAAAATATTTTAAATGTTGACCTCATGAGCTGCCAGACCAGTGTTGAGGATAAATGTTGAGGGAAAAAGCGCTCGTGTGATACCGGCTTAAGGTATGTATACACTCTAGCACATTAATCATGGCCTTAACCCCTCTTTGGCGGGGCCCGACTTAAGGCGGTCTAGAGAACCAAGGACTATGTGGCGGGGCCCGCCTTAACCCATAATTAGCGGCGAGCAACATAAGTCGAGTTAAATAAAGCTGGACTATGTGGCGGCGCTCGACATAACTTGAGTGGCAATTTCAGCACGTAATGTGGCTGAGAGAGAGAGACAAGTGGTGGCAGGAGACTAGCGAGCGTATGACTGCTCCAGACCACCGCGGCGAACCTACTGACACAAATCTCAGCTCCCTCCTCCCTCTCTCACTCGCTACATACTCAATTATGTACTGAAAGTACCGAATTACCTGCTTTTTGCACTCGCGTTGCACGGTTATTGCAAGAAAACTATCCATCATACAAGGATCGTTATGGTGTCATTCGAAAGCTCTGTTTATGCCCTTTCAGGGATAGGTACTTGTTTTACGTTCTGGGTCTTATTTAGGCATGAAAATGATCACGTAAACAGCCCTATTTTGGCTAAAAACACCCCGCTGTGCGGTACACATAAATAAACCGCATAGGCCGCTCGTAAGGTGTTAAGTCGGTAGCAATTTTGAGCACATAATTGGCTCTGAGAGAGAGACGAGCGGTGAGAGGAGCGTAGGTTGGCTCTGACCGTTCGACACGGCTCCCGCGCCGCGACTGCCCTCCCCTCCACACACATCCCCACCCACTACCTCGCTACATAGGGAATTATGTAAGGAAATTACCGTATTTTAGCAATTTTTCCTTCGTGTTGCACGATCGTTGCAAGAGAAAGCGTGGTCGTAGAAGGATGGTTCTGGTGTCATTGGAAAGCTCAATTATTGCACTTTCACGGATACATAATTGTATTACGCTCTGGATCTTATTTATGCATGAAAAAGAGCACGGAAATAAGCTTGTTTAGGGTAACACTACCCGCTTACTGACCTAGCCGCTCCTTGAGTGTTAAGGGGGTAGTGGTTAGCTTTTGGTCTACATAAGTATTTATTCATTTATTTTTTAGTTCCCTCGCTAGACCTCCATCAAGCTTTAATAAACACCCATAAGAACCCCTTTCAAGATAAATTTGTACATTTTTCGGTAGCCCCTTTCTCCAAACATTACATGCTCGCGAAAAAACTCCACACCTAAATGGCACGGAAGGTCTTAATATAGAAAAATAAATGGGGTGAAAGGTCTCCAAATTGCCAAACTAATTGAAAGAACATCATAATATATCTCAAAACCAATTTGTGTATGTGTGTGTGTGTATGTGTGAAGGCAGGGTACGGGAGGTGGACAAGGGGTACACACACACACACACACACACTGACAGTAGCACACAACCAGGGAGAGTGAGAAACAGTGTCCTCTCAATAAATTTTGGTTTTAGGTGTGTGTGTGTGTGTGTGTGTGTGTGCGCGCGCGCAAGGGAAGTCTGGGCAGGCGTCTTTGTTAGCCTAGGGGACAATCTAAAATAAATTGTTCGAAAATAGAACCGCGGCAGTCGAGTAGAGAGCACGCTCACGTGTGAATCTGCTTGAAATGGGGTCGATCCCAACAGTAGCGGACATTTAGTGGGTGTGGTAGTACGTATATCATGTCCGCACCCAGTCGGGGGGAACCTCGATGACGTATACACACTATTAACACACATACCAAAGCCGTTCCAACAGCTTCCACTATCTACAACACCCCTTCTCTGCTATCTACACTCTCTCAGCCGTATGTTCCTAGTGTACTATCTGATGGCATTAATGGGTTTCCAAATGTAAGAGAAAGACAAGCAAAATCCTCAATAATATTTAAACAACATATCATAACTAAAGGTGCACTCGGGCCAAGTGCATATCTCCACCTACGCTGACGGAGGTATGTGCTCTACCGATCGCCTCATAAATTAAATAACTTCTTCCTTGGTGCATATCCTATCTGACCATAACATTTTGGAGATATATTGTTTACAGACAAACAGATAAACAGAGTCAATAACATAACCGGTAATAACCCACAAGAGGTCGGATGATAGAGTGTTAGTGATGGGCGTATTTATTTGTTTATTTATTTATATTTCTTATAATTTTTTGTTTTTCCTCCCTGGACCTCCATCAAGCGTAAAAGAAAACACCCCAAGGAAAATGTGTAAATTTTTCGGTAGAAAAATGTCCCGGCCGAAGGCCGATTCCTCCTAAATTACAGGCTTGCTATCGCTCGCCAGGAATAAATCGTCACCTAAATGGCACGAAAGGTCTTGATATTGATAAAGAAATGGGACAAAAGGTCTTAAAATCGCCAAACTAATGGGGCCAACGTCTTAAAATCTGAAAACTAATGGAGGTAAACATGATGGAGAAGGGCGCCAGCAAAAGCAACCATTCCCCCCTTAACAGAGGTAAGGACGTTAAGGCTGTCCGGGAGATAGGCCTAACAACTACATTAAGACGATGTTGTGCAGTTTAAGAAGGATCTGTGGCAGTATAAAGGGTTAAGTGAGATAGTCCCATCCTGTTAATTGCTGGAGGCCCTTAACTCTTTCACGCTTTTATGACGCAGAGGTTGCCAGATTAGCAATAAGAAATAGAGTTCTCTCACTCTTATAATTACCTCTACAAAATTAGTTTTCTGCCCACAGGTAACTCAAAGACAACTGCAGAGGTTGAAGTAACTAAACTAAAGGTTTCTAAATACCCCTGATAGTAACAAAGGTTTTAAAATATCCCTAATAGGCTCAACATTGCGTCATAAGCGTGAAAGGGTTAAGAAACTGAATACACTTGTATAATAGTAGCCAGAATGAGGTTGAAACTGAATACACTTGTATAATAGTAGCCAGAATGAGGTTGAAACTGAATACACTTGTATAATAGTAGCCAGAGGTTGAAACTGAATACACTTGTATAATAGTAGCCAGAATGAGGTTGAAACTGAATACACTTGTATAATAGTAGCCAGAATGAGGTTGAAAGGACGTCGCCGGTACAAAAGGGGTTAGCCAAATAAGTTATGGTACAACGGCCAGTAGTGACCTGACCAGAATAATCCCCATCAACACTTAGAGGAACATATGCGGGACACTGACCCAGTATTTCTGATATGTCAGGATATCAACCTTATCGTTATGCCGGTGTTACACGAGCACTTCAGCGGCGGTGTATCAGAGCCATACTGTAGTTTCCGAGTCAAAAAGTTGCTAAAATCGAGTCTATTGTATGTCAACTTTCTTTTACAATACCTTCGCCAACGAAATTGGACGGAGGTTGAGTTTTCGCCTCTGTTTGTATTGTCTGTCTGTACACAAGATTTCTCACAAAGTTGGGAACCGATTTCCACGATATTTGGTGGGCAGATAGGAAATGCGCCAAGGGAGAAGTGATTAAATTTAACAAGCCGATCTGTCCATATTCACGAAATGTGGATTGAACCAGCCAGCATAGAAAGACTGAGGTATGCGCTCACCAAGTGCCCCTGTAGATATAACTGTATTATGCATCTTAGAGAGCTCCTATTCATGTACAGTTCAACTTAATGTACGCATAAACAGCAAAATATATCACAAGACCATGATTATTTAATTTATTTGTAGCATATTCGAGGCTCCGATACATGTAGCCGATAAACTTTCTCGTGTGACACCGGCTTAAGGGGAGACTGACCATTTATTTGGTTTATTAAATGAGGGTCGAGCGTCTTCTGTGAATAATAAATAAGAAGACAGAATAAAGAATATGTTAATTCAAGTAGATGTGGAGACTTGAGGAAAGCAAACAAATGTCCAGGTAGGCGAACGAGTCACACGGTAAGCCCAGGTAGGGATTAGGTAGGGCCGCGTATCCTAAGTGACCTTTAACACCTTACGAGCGGCCTATGCGGTTTATTTATGTGTACCGCACAGCGGGGTGTTTTTAGCCAAAATAGGGCTGTTTACGTGATCATTTTCATGCCTAAATAAGACCCAGAACGTAAAACAAGTACCTATCCCTGAAAGGGCATAAACAGAGCTTTCGAATGACACCATAACGATCCTTGTATGATGGATAGTTTTCTTGCAATAACCGTGCAACGCGAGTGCAAAAAGCAGGTAATTCGGTACTTTCAGTACATAATTGAGTATGTAGCGAGTGAGAGAGGGAGGAGGGAGCTGAGATTTGTGTCAGTAGGTTCGCCGCGGTGGTCTGGAGCAGTCATACGCTCGCTAGTCTCCTGCCACCACTTGTCTCTCTCTCTCAGCCACATTACGTGCTGAAATTGCCACTCGAGTTATGTCGAGCGCCGCCACATAGTCCAGCTTTATTTAACTCGACTTATGTTGCTCGCCGCTAAATAAGGGTTAAGGAAGGGTGAACTGGTCAGGTCATCTATCTGACTGCGGTGTTGGGAGTTTAATATTTTGTTAATGCAACTATAGCTATAGTATAGGTTCGACTTCAAGTCAACTGGTGGCAGACGAAAAAGTAATTTAATTCACACAAGATGACGTTTACAAAAACCTCAAACGTAGAAGTTATTATTTTACGTAATATTCTCGTAAAACGATCGTATGTAATGGTAACGAGTCAAGCTTAGGAATTCACATTTAATGAATCAAATAGGATAAATAGTAATTAAGTTAACTCGATGATACAAGTCAAAATTAGAAACATAGAAACGTAGTTCAAACACGGTTAATTAATTCTGCTCGAATAATACAGGTACAGGTGAAATGTACGTGAAGTATTACTAACTTAGACAGTAGTAATCAAAGGGGTGCATATGACAAAGTTATGCTCAATAATACTTATCGCAGTATTAGAAGTATTCTGAACATGTTAGCAGAAACTAAATAAAATCACTTACACAGAGTATACGAAGTGTAAGGAAAATTATGGGAAATTAAGTAATTAGAAACTATGCGGTCGAGAAATCCTACGCATGAAGAATCGAATATCACTTACATCAATATTCAAATGAACGAGAATAATAACTCATAAAATAATTACTAAGTAATTACTACGAACAGGCATGAATAACAAGTTCGAAATTAAGGGAATAAAAGTACTAAGTGGGGTATATCTCGATATGCAATTGGGTGTAGGTTCTAGGTAAATATGCATGAATAAGAGAATTAGTTCACGGAATACACTGCGACTTCAACTCGCAAAATACATCACAGAATACACATAAATAGAAAATCTGCGAGCGTGAGGTGAATCAGAATAATTAACACAGGTAAGTAATATATGCGTAACACGTAAAATGCAAATGGAGTAATTAACAGAGTACAAATTGAATACTAAATTAACACTGGTTATTACGATAGTTCAGAAGTAGTAATTAATTACGCAACGAAACAGGATCTCGGGCACAGATCACAGAATAGATTCACCCAGCACGTTTCACATATTTTACATATAATACCTCACAACAATAACACAAACAGAAGATACACAAGGACACATAAGTGAGTTGGAGGGCAGGGGTCAAGAGTACAAGTCTGGCCAACGAGGATCGATGGTGGTGGGCAGCACTTCTGGGTTGTCCGGCGTCACTCGAGCAGAGGTCCAGGGTTCAGCACTTCTGGTAGGCAGGTCGTCCACGGCCAGGGCTAGGGAAGTACTTCAGGCAGGCACTCTCGGAGGGGGTAGGGGCAGGCTGATACAAGCCAACACTTTTACTTGGCTACTCTGGGCCCGAAGGTTTTAGAATAGTAGTGAGGTGTGGTTTGCATACTCCTCTACTATTTCTTGGAGGTCCTATGCAGGATTCTCTTTGACCCTCGGGGTCACAACGTTATAGGGAGAAAGGTTATGTGATCATTGTGAGGTCAATAATTATTCTAGTCTTGGAAGTTAGGTATTGATAAAATGGCCTACTTCCAAGGTATTATCTTACATATATAGGAATAATGAACTCGGCTTAATGCCTGAGTAATCTTACATAAACTAGTATAGGACTTTAATCCTAGTTACATCTTTAACTTCAAATATCTGTTTTGGTAGAGAGAGTTACTTGAATATTCTTGTACTCATTCACGGTCCGACTTTCAGGTATACTCTAGGTCCATTTATACCTGTAGGGCTCGGGTCGTTTATGGGGTATTTCCATAAACACATTTTCATCATATTGAAGATCCGGCTGGAATGAAGATGCTGGGGGTGGGAACGTCGACTTCATTCGAAAGCTGGGTTGTGGTTGGCTGGCCCAGGTGTTCGGTGATTGGTCCAGGTTTCCCGTTCTCGGTTTGGGCGGCAGGTACTTTTCATGATGGTGTGGAACTGAAGTATTCCGGGAAGGCTGACCAGGGGTGACTCGTCCATTCTTGATCTTGTTGGTTTTGTTTTCCTGGCCTTTGGTTTTGGTTGTTGTACCTTAAGACTGGCTAACTTGCATAGGGTGACTTCAGGGTTGGCTTTTAACCCGGTCATCTCACATATTAATAAACGCCATTAGCAATTATTATATAAAATAATTGAAAATAAACAAATGTAGACGAAGGCCAATTGAAGGATGATTATAATGTATTTGTTTATTCATGAATGTATTTGTTTTTGTTATATAATCTCTAGTTTCCTCCCTAGAACTCAAACAAGCTTTAAAAATAAATATATAAATAAATACATAAATAATAACAAGACCCACCTGTGAAATAATTTGTTTTCATTTTTCAGTAGAAACATTTCGCAGCCAAAGTCTGGGTCCTCCTAAATAGCAGGCTCGCTATTGTTCGACAAGAAAAATTGACACCTAAATGGGACGAAATGTCTTAAACTCGCCAAACTAATGGGAGGAATGTCTTAAAATCTCGAAACTAATGGGGTTAAACATGCGGGAGAAGGGGGTCCCGAAAGCTTGCCATCCCCCCCCCCCCCTTTAAAGTAAGACTGTTGCACTGTAAGTAACACCAGGGTATGACAATGGTAATACAAGTGTCCACAACACTGTAGCCTTATAATGCTGTATTGGTGATAACAAACACATTTAAGGGGATAGTGCTAATTACTTGCACTATTTATATATTTATTAATATACTATATAGTAACCTCGCTAGACCTCGATCAAGCTTAAAAAATCACCCTCTAGAACCCCCTTCAAGATAATTTGTGCATTTTTCGGTAGAAAACTGTCCCGGCCAAAGCCCGGTTTCTCCTAGAATTACAGGCTCACTATAGCTCGCCAGGAAAAAAATCGACACCTAAATGGCACGAAAACGCTTAATAATGACAAAGAAATGGGGCAAAAGGTCATAAAATCGCCAAACTAATGGAACGAACGTCTTAAAATCTCAATGCTAATAGGACTAAACATAAGGGATAAAAAGCAACTACTTCCCCCAATAGAAGGATGGAAAAATAAATAAATACCAGGAAGCCCAATTATTGTATATACCTTTTCTATGGCGAACTGTTATATGTGTTCTCCTGTCACCTCTGTTTCCTTTATTGTGTATTTTGCTGATCCTCCCTACCCCTTGTGGGAATTATTTGTAAGTAGTAGGGGTAGGCAGCCCCGCCCAGGGCAGTACTACCGCCAAGGTTTCGGGAGACTCAGGGAATAGCCTGAATTCCATTTTCTCTCCGAGGCCTTGGTAGCTGGATACATATCTTTCTGCCTCACACATCAGGGGTATCAGGAAACTCTCTTTATATAACATACACATCCAACTTCACGACATTGCCCTACATCGCTATCCTCTATCCATAAAACACTACTCTTCCCACTACATATCATACATGTAACACCATACACTTACCTAATAAATATGGAAGTACAATTGTTAAGAGCAAACCTGGTGGTCCCTCGGATATCCACCCCCGGCAGGGTTGGGTCATTGACACAGGGCCCTCCCGGTCGTCATCATGCGACTGTGTCAAGAGCATTGCAACGTCCCAAAGCTGCTCGTCGGTGCAGCTTTTTCTTTAGTAATATAAGGGGACTTCACTCTAACATCAATTCTGTACACCAATTTCTTCAAGCAGAATCCCCTACTCTATTTTTTTTGACAGAGACTCAAGTAACATCCACATCTGACACGTCTAGATTTAATTTTCCAGGTTATCAACTGCTCCAAAATGTCAGACCTAAAGGAGTTGCATGTTGCTTCGCAAAATCTGAAATTGCCCTGGAGGAGGTTACTAGTTTCAATTGTCCCTATTTTGATTATTATATATACAAATTAATTTCTGCTGGTAAATTTAAATACATATGTTGCATCTACCGTTCCCCAAATACTCCTCCAGAGCAAAGTCTTTTTGATTCTCTGTCCTCACAACTCAGTGTCCTCAACTTAAATGCTTCTTCTGAAATCACTGTGTTGGGTGATTTTAATGTCCATAATGTTGAATGGCTCACTCATTCAGCCAGGACTGATGATGCTGGTCTTGAATGTGAGCTATTTGCAGACTCATTTAATCTCACTCAACTAGTCAACCAACCCACCCGTGTACCAGATAATCCTAATCATAATTCCCACCTACTGGACTTATTTTTAACAACCAATTCAGAAAATTATGATGTTACAGTGAGGTCCCCGCTTGGATCTTCTGATCACTGTCTGATACAGGCCACCTGTCTATCACCTACCACACCTTCCCACTCTGAACCTGTTTTGGTGACTAAATGGCATTACGATAGGGCAGACTGGGAGGATCTTCAAGGTTTCTTTATTGATATTCCCTGGACCTCTTTCTTTTCTAATGATGCACACTCCACCTTGAGCCACATACAAGATTTTGTAAACATTGGAATGGAAACTTGTATTCCTCATCAAAAGTACAGAAAAAGATCTAATTCACCTAAATAGTTTGACCATAATTGTGCTTGAGTAACTGAACAAAAAGCAATAGCCTACAATGCATACACATGATCAAAAACACATGAAGCCTTTAATTACTTTAGAAACATCAGAAATCATGCCAAAACTGAATTAAACCTAACTAAATCAAACTTTCTCCACAAGCAAGCAAATAAACTTCTAAATAATCCAAATGATAACAAAATATTTTGGTCTACTCTTAACTCATTCAAATCCAACTTCACTACTGCTTCATCCATTCCACCGTTAAAATCTCCGACTGGCAATCTTGTAAGTGACCCACGAGGTAAAGCTAACCTTCTTGTGGATATTTTCTCCACCAACTCAACCTTAGATGAAATAAATCAAGATGTCCCTGTACTTAATTTTAATTCGCCTGAAATTCCCTCACTTAAGATCCACACCAGACATGTCAAAACTAGTTTGCAGAATCTCTCAGTAGATAAGGCTCCTGGTCCAGATGAAATTCCTCCAATAGTACTTAAGAATTGCTCCTTGGTGCTCGCTCCTGTATTGGCAAAAAATGTCCGTCTGTGTACTCATACCTCATGCTTCCCAGTACCCTGGAAAGAAGCAAACATTCATCCAGTTCCTAAAAAAGGTGCCTCTTCAGATCCATCAAACTACAGACCAATAGCTATAACTTCCACTCTTGCTAAAGGCTTTGAAATTATATTAAATAATCACATAATTAAGTATTTTGAGAATTATAAATTAATCAGTGATAGGCAATATGGTTTTAGACGATGTCGATCAACTGCAGACATTCTTTGCCTTCTTACGCATCAAATCAACCAAGCTACAGACCAACATGGTGAAACACATACAATAGCACTGGATATATCAAAGGCATTTGATAGAGTCTGGCATCAATCCTTATTGTCGAAGATGTCACACTACGGCCTTGCATCATTAGTTCCACTAATTTCTTCTTATCTTCATAACAGAAAAATATGTGTAATGGTAGATGGCCTTTATTCTCAATATCACTCAATAAATGCTGGTGTTCCCCAGGGATCAGTTTTGGCCCCAATTATGTTCCTCATTCATATCAATGATCTCATATCTACCACTCATAATCCAATACATTGCTACGCAGATGACTCAACACTCCACAGTTCCTTCACATTTACCAATTCTTTCACCCAACCCGATCTTATAAATTCAAAAATAAACACTGCAATTTCTCTGAACCAGGACCTTTCTAGAATTAATGGATGGGGACAAAAGAATCTAGTTTCCTTTAATGCACAGAAAACCAAGTACATTCAATTTTCTAACCGACAGAATCTCACCGACTCCCATATTTTTTAATGATGTAAATATTCCCACTTCCCCTAGTATTGACATTCTCGGTGTAACATTAACTACTAACTTGAGCTGGACACATTATGTTAGAAGCATTGCTAAGAATGCCTCTAAAAAACTGGGACTCCTGTACAGAGTTCGAGAATTCTTCACTGACGAGCAGTTGGCCGTAATATATAAAATTCATGTGCGTTCTCAGATGGATTACTGTTCACCTCTGTGGGGTGGAAGTGGAGTGGTTGCATTGAGGCAGTTGGACAAAATTCAAAATAAAGCTATTAGATTAATCAATAACCCTACAATCACACAGGACCTTCCTACATTATTCATACGAAGAAACATTGCATCCCTTGCATTATTCTACAGATATTTTCGCAGCAATTGTTCCAAGGAACTTGCTTCAATTGTGCCGCCTCTCCACATCTTTCCCCGTAGAACTAGGGCAGTTGAGAGCGCCCATGAATTTACACTTTCTCCTCCACAATGCAGAACTTCTGCTTATCAGAATTCATTTATCCCCAGAGCTACTACTCTTTGGAATTCACTTCCCTCGAATTGCTTTCCACAAACTTACAATCTACAAATGTTTAAATCCAGTTGTTACAAACATTTTATGAATGGAGGATGCCTTTAGGCACATGGACCTTTTTGTTTTATCTGTGTTTTTCCTTCCTCCGTTCATTGTCTCTTAAAAAAAAAAAAAAGGGCTGGCTACTGACTGACTGACTGACTTTACCCTTGATGATATACAGTATAAGAACACATTATATAAGCTAATTGGACATGCCGATAGTGATGTATTTGGTATAAGATGGGTTTATTACCACCAACATAACATTAAGGGGACATTGGCTGTTTGTTTGGTCTATTAATTCATTTATTCATATATTTTTTTAGTTTCCTCCATAGACCTCCATCAAGCTTAGAAAAACACCCCCTATATAGATTTGTAAATTTTTCGGTAGAAAAATGTCCCTGCCAAAGGCCGATTTCTCCTAAAATTACAGGCTCGCTACCGCTCGCCAGGAAAAAATCGACACCTTTATGGCACGAAGCGTCCTAATATTGACAAAGAAATGTTGTGAAAGGTTATAAAATCCTCAAACTAATGGAACCAACGTCGTAAAATGTCAAAACTAGTGGTGCTAAACATTAGGGAGAAGGGGGTACAGAAAAACGGTATGTCTGCCCTTAAATGGGTAGATAGTTATGGACAGTATGCACAGTATATAGTTTTCATAGCAATATACAGTATATTTTGAGAGTGTATGGTACTGCGGAGTTGGCCCCTTCCGTACCGCTCACGTCCTTTTACTTATATTAGGGCAACTATTACACCATTTTATTCAGCTTACGAAGGACCTTTAGCAATGAAAAGGCTACACACTATCTAATTTGATCCTTTTAGCTGCCACAGATCCTTCCTCAGCTGAATATGACTAGCTAATAGTTGCCAGAATATAATGACAAGAACATCACCGGTACACTCGCACACACTCTCTCTCTCTCTCTCTATTTCTCACTCACTCACTCACTCTCACTCACTCTCACACTCTCTCTCTCTCTCTCTATCTCTCTCTCTCTCTCTCTCTCTCTCTCAGCAGCAGCATTATGAGGTCTGTGGGTGTTGTGCGTTCATTATTATTCACCGGTGATGAATACAAGGATAAGGTCAAGATGTTTACCTGACATTTCCACCAACACCTCCTTCCTTAAATAATAAGGAGCGAGATGTGTTATTGGGAGGCGGACGATAATATCATGAGTGAGAGAGAGAGAGATTTTGAGTGTGTTTATGTGAGAGTCTTTGTTGTGTGCGTGTGTGAGAGACAGAGAGAGTGAGTGAGAGAGATTGTGAGCGTGCTTGAGTGTTTGTGTGTGTTTGTTTATGTGAGCATATGTATGTGTACGCCATTTTGCTAAATATCTCTATCCCTACCCTCACACACACACACACACACACATTTATTTTCCGAACGACACAGTAAACGAATTTTCATTAATTTATACTTAAAATTCCGTAAATCTCTACAATTTTCAAATAATGTTTTTCCTAACGAGAACAAAGTATATGTGGTGTTACGATCATGCTCAACTGTACCCTTCTAATGGGTACACGTCTTTCCTAAACTGAATAATATCGTCCAATAATAGCCAGAAAACAGAAAATATCACGCACAATTGTCCATACAAGTTGTTATGTTAACCCCTTCTGTACCGGCGACGGCCTTTTCATTATATTCTGGCAAATATTAAACGATTGTATTCAGCTTAGGAAAGGCGATTAAGCTTAGGTAAGCTGAAAGGATTAATTGTGACAGTCTGTAACCTTATTATTGGTAGACGTCCTTCTTAAGCTGAATAAATCCGTCTAAAATGCCCCTTTCCCACTGATGCGATTTCATACGATTTTCGTCGCCGAGGACGTAGTCTTGTCAATTCGCAACGAATTTGTGGGACGTCAACGATTTTGACCATTAAAAACCGTTGACAAGTTTATACTCGGCGACGATGTCGCCGATGGGTAAGACATAATCGGCAACATTATGCGACGTCATCAGCAAATTGAGCGATGGTTCGCCGATGACCTCGGCGAGAACTGTCACATTTGAATAAAATATTGCGAAATAATGCGAAGGATGAACGAATCCTCGGCGTATGTTCTGCGACGTCTTCGGCGAATTAAGCGATGGTTCAGCGAATACCTCGGCGAGATTATCCGAAAACTTTTTGCATATATTTGATGGCACAAACATAAGAACATAAGAAAACGGGAGTCTGCAGAAAGCCGATCGGCCCACACAAGGCAGATCCCTGTCACACCCAACCCCAATTACAAGGCCTAATTATAGACCCAACTCACTAATGCCTTGAGGACTGACCTCACCAAAACGGTCAGAGATCAACACAAGATTACAGGGTCTGCAGAGTGCCTATTGGCCCACACCAAGCAGATCCCCCCTCATACAGAACCCAACTCGTCGAAAATGTACAAATTTATCTTAAAATCGCCAAACTAATGGGCCGAACTTCATAAAATATGAAAACTAATGGGGTTAACCATGAGGAAGAAAGGGGACCAGAAAAAGACCCATCTCCCCTTAATTCGAAGATTGGCAATGTCCGGCTTCGCCGGAGAAATTTGTCTATCAAATAATGTACAAATTTAGCTTGCTCTCAAAACAAAACAAAATATATGTTGGCTCGCTACCGCTCACCAGGAAAATATTGAAACCTGGATGGGGGTAAACGTCTTAAAACAGTAGGCTGAACGGGGCCGAACGGATACAAGGCAAAGAGAGAGAGAGAAAAAAAAACAGGTGAACCCCCACGAGAGGTGCACAGAAAAAAGGGTTGACAGGTTCACTATAGGCCTAATCATTTTTTATTTCCCACCTCTCTGAAGGTGCTCTTTGGCCTCGGCAGGTGTGTCTTGAGCATTCCGCGACATCGCAAGGCCCTTCGCATGTCTCGTGCGGAGCATACCCCTGGCGGGTATGCTCTCGGTGAGTACTCGTGCGCACGTCGACAACTAATCGATGAGGAAATCGCCGATGACTCTTGTGCATCGTCGATGTTCTCAGAACATCTGAGAGCATCGGCGAGCCGCCGTGCAGCATTGCAAAGGTTTTTTTTGTGCGAAGTGTCTCGCCGATGTCGCCGATGATCTCCGAGGGCCTCGCAGATCCCTCTGCGATGTTCGACGATGCTTGCGAGGGCTATGAACCCTCGTGAGTCCTCGTCCAAAATTTTGAACAATCCGAAAATTTGCGAGGGCCCTTGTGAGGCCATGCGAGTCAAACGATTATCATGCGAGGGTTTAAGATTTTGTTGCGACATGTCACGAATGTGCCAATTTATTGGTGTCGGCGATGAAAATCGTGAGAAGTCGCATCAGTGGGAAAGTGGCATAATAGTAGCCAAAATATAAGGAAAAGGACGTCACCGGTACTGAATGGGTTAACTCTTATTATTATTATTATTATTATTATTATTATTATTATTATTATTATTTGTATTAGTAGTAGTCAATCAATCAACCAATCCAGCTTTATTTCATATTATACAATGCATATATTGTTAAATACAGTGAAAGATAACCATTTTTAATTAAAAACAAATTGTCATCGTAAGTGGTTAAAAGAATGTTAATACAAAATACTCAAAAGTATAAGAGTACACCTTTTAAAATTATGGTGCAACTTAAATTTATTATTAAAAGAGAAAAGCGTAACATTTTCTTATTTAATAAAAGCCACACCTGTAACTGGTTCGTGGTTCTGTACCCAGGTAATTCTAAATTTTATTATGTCTAAATCATTATCTTGTAGATCGATTTCATACATAGTTTAAAGTAATCAGTAACTTTTCTATAATGCAAGCTTTCTTTTAAATATGGTAGACATAGACCAAGTACAAAATTATTATTCTGAAATGTGTGTTTAAAAAGTACCTGGCTTGTATAAATGAAACCAGATGCTTAAGTAAATATTTACCGTTTTTCTTCATCACACTGTGACTAAAGTCTTGTATATCTTGGAACTTTTAACATTTTGTTATTTGCATTAGCAAATGCTATACTAAATACCTTTAAGATTTGACAATTAACAATATCCTCCATGTTCCATAATTGCAATCCATAATCAGGTACACAGAATGAATTAAAAAGGAATAATAACGTGGTAAAGTTAACAAAGCTAAATTTCCTAAAAATAGCATTTGACTTAGCATAAAAACTCTTCAATCTCATTTCTACATCAGAATGATCTTTATGATTACTCTGTAGCATATGCCCTAGATACTTGTAGGTAGGCTATTGACTACTTCATATCATAAAATATTTACATTTAACTGATTCTTAGGAATGTTATGCTTTTAATCAAATATAACACATTTAGGTTTATTCCTGTTAATCATTAGTTGTAGACTAGTTATTTCTTCTTCAAATTTCTGACATAGTATTTGTAAATTACATTTGAATCCGCTAATAGGAAAATGTCATCTGCGTAGGCCAAAATATTCAGTCTTAGAAATCCAAGGCGGCAACCCACTTGAATATTTGAAAATTCTCTAATAATATTATCAATATACAACTTAACACCTTACGAGCGGCCTATGCGGTTTATTTATGTGTACCGCACAGCGGGGTGTTTTTAGCCAAAATAGGGCTGTTTACGTGATCATTTTCATGCCTAAATAAGACCCAGAACGTAAAACAAGTACCTATCCCTGAAAGGGCATAAACAGAGCTTTCGAATGACACCATAACGATCCTTGTACGATGGATAGTTTTCTTGCAATAACCGTGCAACGCGAGTGCAAAAAGCAGGTAATTCGGTACTTTCAGTACATAATTGAGTATGTAGCGAGTGAGAGAGGGAGGAGGGAGCTGAGATTTGTGTCAGTAGGTTCGCCGCGGTGGTCTGGAGCAGTCATACGCTCGCTAGTCTCCTGCCACCACTTGTCTCTCTCTCTCAGCCACATTACGTGCTGAAATTGCCACTCGAGTTATGTCGAGCGCCGCCACATAGTCCAGCTTTTTTTAACTCGACTTATGTTGCTCGCCGCTAATTAAGGGTTAAACAGCATTGGAGAGAGAATTCCCCCCTCCCCCCCCCCCCCGTCTGACCCCCTGTTCAATAGAACAATGTTCACCTTTTTCACCTTGCCAAGTAGTTTTAGCCCACTGATTTCTTAGATAAGTCATTAATAAGAGTACTAAGGCAGGGGGGACCTCCCTCTCCAGTAACATATGACCTAGCTTAAAGTTATTCACATTATCAAACGCTTTACTCAGATCCATAAAAGCCACATATGCTTTGCTGCCTTTTGTGCAGTATGTTCTAACCGTTTCTTTTAAAATGAGAGTAACATCAGTTGTAGAAGTTCCTCTACAAAATCCAAACTGCTTGGAGTCACACCATATTTATTCGGTTAGTAGTAGTAGTTAGTAGTTAGTAGTGGTAGTAGTAGTAGTAGTAGTAGTAGTAGTATTTTCATCATAGGTATTATAATGATTATGTTTATTATTATTATTATTATTTGTATTATTATTATAATTATTATTATCATTATTATTATTACTATAATTATTATTGTTATTATTATTATAATTATAAATATTATTATTATTATTATTAGGGGTTCGAGCCCTGTGGGGAACCCCTATTGTAGTCATTAAATCTTCTTATTCTTCCAAATTATTTTTCCACGCCGGTTTTTACGCACTCACTCCAGAACCGCTTTTTGGTTCGGGATCAAACTTTCACACAAGGTGCGTTTTTGTATTGGGCAACTTTGTATATGCTAAACATCAGAAATGGCGGCCAAACAGATCCGTGGCAGCCAATTTCCCGGGAAATTTGACACCTCAATACCGTCTCTCCCACTCATAGGAAATTATTAGGTTTTGGCATATGAAATCCACTACTAATGCTCCGCAAATGTTATGGAAAAGGTTTTGCTTTGCACGTGTTTTTTGTTTTCGGCAATCTGAAAAAAACTCGAAAACACTTAAAATCCACATCTTGAAAACTACGCGGATGATCAAAGCCATGTTTGCGTAGTTGGATGAGGCTTGCAATTCCGAACGTTTTGGTACCAAAAGAATAGAAATTGGTGGAATAGTTTGGCCGCAGCATTGAAAACTGTCTATTCAAAAATTACTTTAAAACCGTATTAGCTACCCACACAACGTTTTCAGTCTTCAGTCTATAGGTTTCCCCACATCCCCTAGTTTTGCTTAATAATAGTTATGTTAATCATTCAGATCCTACATTTTTTAACTCTCAAAATAGTTAAGAGTCCCTACGAATTCCAGAAATTATTTAACCAACCTACCTATACATACCTACCCTACCAAATAATAATAATAATTCAAATTTATTCTTGGTGAATAGCAGAGTATTGGCTAAGGTTTTTAACAATTCCTCCCTTTGCCAAATGATTAGTTTAATAACAAAGTTCTAGACCTTTAAAGTTTTGATTTTTTTTGGTGTGGTGTGACTTACCTTCCCTCCTCCCTCAAACAGCAAGCAACGTGCCCTTCCTTCCTACCTCCCTCCTCCCTCATATATTTTACTTTATCAACATCCACTCTAGTGAACTTTCGGTATTTAGTTTATTCGGCTTAATACTATTTATTCAAATAAAATAGAAACTTATCACTATTTTTGTCTAATACAACCATAGACAGTGCTATTACATATTATTTGAACATGATGTCCCTAACAGGAAAAATATTGAGTGAATGGAAGATAATTGATATACAATAAAGTAGAGATGGATGAATTCTCCCCATAGACGTCAAACTCAAACAGAGAGAGGGGCAGATGTCATGTTGTGATAAGCAGTGGCGAGGTAATGTCGACCTTATGGAGTCGTGTAATATGGAAAGGGATATCGTGTTTACATAGAGTAGGAGTCTGTCTGTCTCTCTCTCTCTCTCTCTCCCCCAGGTGTTGTTTTTCATTCTCTCCACTTCCTCATTCCGTTTCCTCCCACTGATCGTTACTTCCGCTTTTTGTTGTCGCTCTCTATTACACACACACACACACACTATCTATATATCTATCTATCTATCCATATATTTATTTATTTATTTACTATTTTCTCTCCCTCTCTTGCTCTCTCTCTCTCTCTCTCTCTCTCTCTCTCTCTCTCTCTCTCTCTCTCTCTCTCTATCTATCTTCCTCTCACACACACACAAATGAGAACATTAGAACATGACAACGGGAGTCTGCAGAGAGCCGATTGGCCCACAAACGGCAGATCCCTTCCACACCCAACCCATCTTATAAACTCTCCTCCCTCTCTCACAAATGAGAACATTAGAACATGACAACGGGAGTCTGCAGAGAGCCGATTGGCCCACAAACGGCAACTCTCCTCCCTCTCTCTCTCACAAATGAGAACATTAGAACATGGCAACGGGAGTCTGCAGAGAGCCGATTGGCCCACAAACGGCAGATCCCTTCCATGTTTGTTTGCACACCGGTGTGAGGGGCTAGAGTTCCCTGTGACAGAGTGACACGTTAAGACAGCCGATATGCCTATCATTTGAACCAAAATCAGTTAAATTACGACTGTATTTCGATATATTTTACTTAATCTTATTGTATATATTTTAAAGTTTTATGATCATTCAAAATTTGGCCTACAGTATGCTTAGGTAAAGCATCAAATTCAGTGTGATTATAACAGTCCAATTTACACATTCATGATAATAATATAACGTATGATATGAATGAATTAGAACGAAACTTCTCTCTCTCTCTCTCTCTCTCTCTCTCTCTCTCTCTCTCTCTCTCTCTCTCTCTCTCTCTCTCTCTCTCTCTCTCTCTCTCTCTCTCTCTCTCTCTCTCTCTCTCTCTCGTCCAGTTTTGTATGATACCGTATCTCACTTTCGCCATTTCATTTGCAGCAACAACATCCAATGGTATGTTGGGGCTTGTATTATAATCAAGTAAACCATTATAGTTTCAGCAACAACATAATACTGTACTAGAGTGGTGGGGGATGTACACATAGGCAATTATACTTTCAAAAACAACAATTCCAAGTAGTGTTGGGGCTTGTAGTACAAGGTTGAAATACAAAGGGAACACTTCATGACGGCCACAACAAAAATAGCCACACTCATAAACGGCCACTACCAAAAACACCACTCTCCTTAAGGCCAGCCCAAATCAACAACTCTACCCAAATCAACCCAAATCAACAACTCAACCCAAATCAACCAATCAACAAAAATCAACTTCGCAACCTAATTCAACAACTCAATTCAAATCAACCAATTAACCTCTCAGCCAAAATCAACCACACAACCCAAATCAACCAATCAACCCAAATCAAATTTTCAACACAAATCTACCACTCAACCCAAATCAACAGATCAACCACTCAACCCAAATAAACCAATCAACCCAAGTAAAATCAACCATTCAATCAAAATCAACCACTCAATCAAAATCAACCACTCAACCCTAATCTACCAATTTATTGTTCTTGATTCCACTCGATAGCCAATTCCACATATCTACAACTCTGTTACCAAACAAATACAGGCAAATCCCTTACACAGCCAATCTCTCTCTCTCGCTCATGTTTGTTTGCACACCGGCACAAATGTGGCAGATCCTATGACTTAAATTGCTTCAAACTCCGTGTGTCCAGGCATTTTACCTCGAACGTTCCTTGATTTCGGCCCAGTCACTCTTTGAAATCTGAGGGAGGCACTCGCTGCAGGCAGTTATGCCTTTTGCCTCCCTCATTCACATAGAAACAAAATAAAAATAAACATGCAACCAAGATGAAAATGGGAGCCTGCAGAGAGACAAGTGGCCCTACACCAGGCAGAACCCTTTCACACCCAACCCATCTCATCCATATCCCTATCTGATTTTATCTTGAAGCTTTGTATTGTTCTTGATACCACTATAGCACTCGGTAGCCTATTTCACATATCTACAACTCTGTTACGAGAGGCAGATCCCATACACAGCTAATCTCTCTCTCTCTCTCATTTGCACACCAGTATACAAATTAGGCAGATCCCTTACACATGCAACCAAGATGAAAATGGGAGCCTGTAGAGAGCCAGTGGGCCACACAAGGCAGATCCCTTTCACACCCAACCTATCTCATACACATGTTTCTTACACTACTTGCTGTACACCAATTTAATCATATACCTGCAACCAAGATATAATTGTAAGAAAATGGGAGTCAGCAGAGAGCCAATTTGCCCATACAAAACATATCCCTTTCACACCCAACCCAACTTATAAGCTCTTCCCCTCTCTCTCTCTCTCTCTCTCTCTCTCTCTCTCTCTCTCTCTCTCTCTCTCTCTCTCTCTCTCTCACACACACACACAAATGAGAACATAAGTAAACAGGAGTCTGCAGAGAGCCGATTGGCCCACACATGGCAGATCCCTTTCACACGCAACCCATCCCGCTCGCTCTCGCTCTCTCTCTGTCTTCCTTATAGTTACGACATCCTATTCTCTATCGCCATGCTCTCTCTCTCTCCCTCTCTCGCACACAAATGAAAACATAAGAACATAAGAAAACTGGAGTCAGCAGAGAGCCGATTGGCCCACACACGGCAGATCCCTTTCACACCCAACCCATCTAGTCCTATCATATTTAATGTTGAAGCTCTATTGTTATTCATCCCACTATAGCACTCGGTAGCCTATTCCACATATCTACAATTATTACCAAACTCTTTCTCGCTCTTGTTTGTTTGCACACCTGTACAAATTAGGAAAATCCCTTACACAAGCAACCAAGATAAAAATGGGAGCCAAGTGGCCCACAGAAGGCAGATCCCATTCAAACCTAACTCATCTCATAAGCTTTATATGTTACTTACACTACTTACTATGCACCAATGTTATCATATACCTGCAACCAAGATATAATTGTCAAAAATAGGAACATAAGAAAATGGGAGTCAGCAGAGAGCCAATTGGCCCACATAAGACACTCGGTAGCCTATTCCACATATCTACAACTATGTTACCAAACGATTAGAGGCAAATCTTTTACACAGCCAATCACTTTCTCTTTTGCTTTTGTTTGTTTGCACCCCTGTACATATTAGTCAGCTCTCTCTCTCTCTCTCTCTAATTTATTGCTGTCTTCCTTACGATTACGACATCCTAGGCTCTCTCTCTCTGTCTCTCTCTCTCTCTCTCTCTAACAAATGAGAACATAGGAAAACGGGGGTTTGAAGATCAGAGCCGATTAGCTCACACACGGAAGATCCCTTTCACACCCAACCCCTCCCGCACTTTCTCTCTCTCTCTCTCATATTTATCGCTGTCTTCCTTACGTTTACGACATTCTATTCTCTATCGCCATGCTTTTCTTTCTCCCTCTCTCTCTCTCTAACAAATGAGAACATACGAAAAATAAGGAAACGGGAGCCTGCAGAGAGCCGTTTGACCCACACACGGCAGATCCCTTTCACACGCAACCCATCTCGTCCTATCTAATTTTATGTTGGAACGCTTTTGTTCTTGATCCCACTATAGCACTCGGTAGCCTATTCCACATATCTATAACTCTGTTACTAAACAAATAGAGGCAGATCCCTAGCACAGACAGTCTCTCCCTCTCTCGCTCTTGCTTGTTTGCACACAAATGAGGCAGATCCCTAACACATGCAATTTGGGAATCTGCAGAGAAACAAGTGGCCCACAAAAGGCAGATCCCGTTCACACCCAGCCCATCTCGTCCATATTTTATCTTGAAGCTCTTTATTGTTCTTGATCCCATTGTAGCACCCGGTAGCCTATTTCACATATCTACAACTCTGTTACGAGAGACAGATCCTTTACACAGCCAATCTCTCTCTCTCTGTCTGTCTGTCTGTCTGGAGGCTCTGCGAGATTCCTGAGAATAGACGTGGAGGCTTCAGCCAGGGCCTGCCAGCCCATATGATCCGGAGGTCTATGGTAACTCTCTCTCTCTCTCTGTCTCTCTCTCTCTATTTCTTGTTTGCACACTGATACAAATGAGGCAGATCCCTTCCATATGCAAGCAATATGAAATGGGAGTCTGCAAGAGCCAAGTGGCCCACACTAGGCAGATCCCTTTCACACCCAGCCCATCTCATAAATGTTATCTGTTACTTACACTACTTACTATACACCCATTTTATCATATACCTGCAACCAAGATACAATTGTAAGAAATGTGAACATAATAAAATGGGGTTCTGCAGAGAGCCAACTAGCCCACACAAGACAGATCCCTTTCGCACCCAAACCACCTAATAAACGGTATTTGTTACTTACTCACAATACTTACCATACACCAATGTTTTCATATATACCCACCACCTCATCTAAAAATCTACAGCTATCCATTGATAGCTGAAATCCATAAGGCCTGGAAAGATTAATTTTAACTGGTAATTATGTTACGTGGAATGTAAACTTATCTCAGCATTGTGGGTAATACAGGATCAGAAGAATCATCGATATAGGGGTTTTGTTGGCAGTGATGGGTAGTTTCCCTAGTCTCCCCTTCTAACCCCAACCCAATGTTCCAAGGTGTTAAGGCAGGAAAATGCCCTGCCTTACAACACATATGTCAAACTACCACTGCCATGCTCAGTAGTTGACAAGTGTGTGGAATTCCATCAAGCATCCATAGCAGAGTTATGAAGCTTGGGAGGGATATAGAGTAGCTAAAAGGATAAATTCAGATAGTCTGTGGCCTTATAATTGGTAGCCGCCCTTCCTAAACTATATATAATCATATGAATAATTGCTGGATTATAATGAAAAGGACATCACCGGTACTGAATGGCTTTAGTTACTGCGAATGGGAAAGTCATAACACCCATGACTGAACAGCTTTTTCATTCCCTGTCATATCCTAACTGTGTGAGGTACCCATACAACGTTTTTCAGTCTTCAGTCTATAGGCTTCCCCGCATCCCCTAGTTTTGCATAATCCGCTGAGCCCCGGCTAGTTATAATATTTTGTTCACCCCAGTCCCAAGCCATTTTCACTTTTTGTTTGTGTTTGCTAAAATGGAAGACAAGGGTGAGAAATGAAAACAAAAAAAAACTCACCTCGGATATTTTTTTTTGGGGGGGGGGGAGCCTCAAAAAAATTTGTTGAGCCAAAATGGAAGAGAATGGTGAGAAATGAAGAACAAAATAAAAAAAAACCTCACCTCGGTCATTTTGGGGGTCGGGGGGGAGGGGGTCGAAAGTTTGTCTCCCCCGCATGACCACCTGCCCGGGAGCACTAGGGTGAAAACTGAGTATGGCATTGTACGGCATACATCCTAAAGAATGTCTCACATAAATCTCAAGCCTCTAGCTCCCATACGACCGGAGTAATGAAAGTTCAAAGTGGCGGTGAACTAAGGGTGTAAAGTATCCCCACTAAGCCCACCACCACCGGCCGCGCGGCTGTCTTGGCCCGCTCACACCTACCGGCCCGGCTCGCACACACACTACGGTACCTCCCCCTCCTATTCTCCCACCATTTCCTACCTTACGAGCCACGTAACTGATTTTAATATGCCGGACGCACGTGATGCGTCGCTGGGAGTTGGTGATCAAAAACTGCCGACGCATCACGTGCGACGCTGGGTCTCAATGGGTTAATAATAGTTATTTTAATCATTTAGATCCATACATTTTTTAAATTTAACTCTCACAAAATAGTTAGAGTCCTTACGAATTCCAGTAATTATTTAACCAACCCATCTCATAAAAATTCTCTCTCATTTATCTGTCTTCCTTACATTTATGACATCCTAGTCTCTCTCTCTCTCTCTCACAAAGGAGAACATAAGAAAACCGGAGTATGCAGACAGCCGATTGGCCCACACATGTCAGATCCCTTTCACACCCAACCCATCCCGCGCTCTCTCTCTCTCTCATATTTATCGCTATCTTCCTTACGTTTATGACATCCTAATCTCTCTTGCCATACTCTCTCTCTCTCCCTCACAAATTAGAACATAACAAAATAAGAAAACGGGAGTCTGCAGAGAGCCGATTGACCTACACATGGCAGATCCCTTTCACACCCAACCCATCTCGTTCTATCTAATTTCAAGTTGAAGCTCTATTGTTCTTGATCCCATTATAGCACTCGGTAGCCTATTCCATATATCTACAACTCTGTTACTAAACAAATAGAGGCAGATCCCCTATACAGCCAATCTCTCCCTCTCTTGCTCTTGTTTGTTTGCACAATATGTTCCTTCTGTAGTTTCTCCATGCCCGATAAGTTAAATGATCTTTTGATATCTGTGACACAGCTTTTGTATCCAACACAATACCCTGCTTGCAAAACCGCTCGAACCCCGGACAACGTTGCTTGCAACTTTAATTATTAGGGGTTCGTCCCCTACGGGGAACCCCTATTGTAATCATTAAACCTGGGATTTCATCCAAATTCTTCTTACGCGCCGGTTTCGACGCAATAACTCCAGAACCGCTTTTTGGATCGGGATCAAACTTTCACAAGAGGTGCGTTTTTGTATTGGGCAACTTTTGATATGCTAAACATCTGGCATGGCGGCCAAACAGGTCCGTGGCAGCCGATTTCCCGAAAAACTTGACGCCTAAATACCGTCTCTCCCACTTACAGGAAACGACTGGGCTTTGGCATACGCACTCCCCTACTAATGCTCCGCAAATTTTATAGAGAAGGTTTTGCTTTTGCACGTGGGTTTTTTTCCGGCAATCTTGAAAAAACCTCGAATTCCACTTAAAATTCCACATCTTGAAAACTACGCCGATGATCAAAGTCATGCTTGCGTAGTTGGGTGAGGCTCGCGATTCCGAACGTTTTGATACCAAAAAAATATAAATGGGTGGAATAGTTTGGCCGCAGCATTGAAAACTGTCTAATCTTAAATTACTTTAAAACCGAATTCGCTACCCACACAAAGTTTACCGTCTACAGTCTATAGGCTTCCACGCATCCCCCAGTTTTGCTTAATAACATAATCTCTTTATTATTCAGATCTATAAAAAAAAAAAAATATTTAACTCTCTCAAAACAGTTCGAGTCCCTACGAATTCCAGCAATTATTTAGCCAACCTACCTATACATACCTACCCTACCAAATAATAATGATAAATTCAAATTTATTTTTGGTGAATGACAGAGTATTGGCTAAGGTTTTTAACAATTCCTCCCTTTGCCAAATGCTTAGTTTAATAACAATGATATGGACCTTTAAAGTTTTGGCAATTGCCCGTGTGACTCGTATTTTAACCCTCCTAAATTGTTACCACGAAATACCGCTAGATCCTTTCTCAAAAGTCGCTAGCATGTTGCTACATAGCCAAACAATGTTAGGATAATGCTGCAATTTCTAAAGAGTTTTGGTTTGTTTGTTTTGCAAATTTTACAATGTAGTATGACTAGAATGTCTGAAATTTTCAAATTATCTCTAGTAAATGTCTCTAGATATAAAAGAAATGGCTGCTAGATTGAAGTAAATACCTCTACATTTAGCGGTAATATGTAGCTTTACAACTGGCAACACTGCAACCACCACCTCCCTCCCAGTATGTCTCCACAAAATACCGCTAGATCCTTTCTCAAAAGTCGCTAGCATGGTGCTACATAGTCAAACAATGTTAGAATAATGCTGCAATTTCTAAAGAGTTTTGGTTTGTTTGTTTTGCAAATTTTACAATGTAATATGACTAGAATGTCTGAAATTTTTAAATTATCCCTAGTAAATCTCTCTAGATATGAAAAAATGGCTTCTAAATTGAAGTAAATAGCTCTACATCTAGCGGTAATATGTAGCGATACAACTGCCAATACTGCCTAGCCCTTCCTTCCTACCTCCCACCTCCCTCATATCTAGCAAATGTATCCACAACCACTCTAGTGAACTTTCGGTATTTAGTTTATTCAGCTTAATAATATTTATCCACATAAAATAGAAACCTATCACGATTGTTGTCTAATACAACCATAGACAATGCTATTACATAATATTTGAACATGATGTCGAATTTAGCAGTTGCTGTTTACCTTGAACAGTAATGACAGAACCGAAAGCTTCTCTTGCCGTGTAGTACTCAAAGAAAGCAGGGTTACCCATACCGAACTTTTACCAAGTCAGAGGTTCAGAGGTAACTTTCACAATGCATTATAACCCTAGAGTACTACCTAGACAGACACCAATATACCACTAAATCAGACAAATATCACTACAAAAAAGATAGGAAAATATTATATTAATGTCCTAGGTATTTGAAATTATGCAAATGAGTAAAATCCATTATGATATAATGATAATGGGATTGATTAGTATCTGGCAACAGTGTTGCAATATAATTTCTGAACGTATGCGAACTTCGGAGTATTTATCCCATTAATATACACATCTATCACTATTTAAATTTAATACAACCATACACAGTGCTATTACATATTATTTGAACATAATATAGGATGCTCTTTCCTTTAAACCATTTTCTATATCTATTCACGAAAAATATAGGCCTAGCCTAGGCAGCGCTACCGGTAGGTACGAATTTATCAGTTCGAATTTTGATTGAGAGTGGGATTCGGCCTAGGCCTAGCCTAGGGCTTAACATGGGATACTGCTTGGGGTTTGGGAAAAGACCGAGGCTGCTTTAGGCCTAATTAGGTAAAAATAGTCAAATCGAGACAATTGCACAGCCAACATAGCCTAGGCCTATTAAGCAAATATTTTACCAATCTACAATAGGCCTAGTCTATTCGCTGTAAGTAGGCAAGAAATCATGACCTAGGCTATAACCTCTGTAACTAAAAAACAACTAGGCCTAGAGTGATCAAGCTAATATGTCTACCATTTGGGAAGAGTCAGTCAAGGAATAGCCTAGATGTGGAAATTTGAGGCCAATTTGCTCTAGCCCTATTTGAGATAGAGGTTAGAGGTCATTGTTGAGGCCCCCCCCCCCCTCATGACATAATTATTGTCATCATCTTATATATTGCCAGCAAGGGGCAAATAACCGAAAAAAATCGCCGTCAAAATAGACGCGAACTTAACCACGGCGATCGACACATGTAAACATGGCGGTGGCGGGGGAGGTGTCAGACGTTTGCAATAAAGTTCCTGTCTAATTTGAATGCCATTGGATACAATAATATGTTGAGGGGGGCTTTGCCCCTCCCCATGACATATTTTCACCATTATATATATTGCCAGCAGGGGGCAAATAACCGAAAAAATTGCCGTCAAAATAGACACCTTTATGAATAGGTTAGCCTTTAGGCTAGGCCTATCGGCAAGAGTTGCGTTGTATAGGCTATCCTAGTGTTTACTAATTTATAGGCTACCCCTTTGAAAGGACATTAGCCGGGTAGGATGTAGTTACCGGGTGTATCGCCAGCCTTGTTTACACTACGCGTACGCGTAGTGGCGTCGGACGCTTGCCATCCTTTTCCTGTCTATTTAGACTGCCTTTGGATACAATAATATGTTGAGGTTGGGCTTTGCCCCCCTTCACCCACCCATGACATATTGTCATCATAATATATATTTCTAGCAGGGGGCAAATAACCAATATAAATCTCCGTCAAAATAGACACGAACTTAACAACGCCGATCGACAAATGTAAACATGACGGAGGCGGCGGACGTCTGCAATCATGTTCCCGTCTATTTTGAATGCCAATGGATACAATAATATGTTGAGGATGCCAGCAGGGGGCAAAATAGACAAATACACCAAAAATTGGGTGTGGGGCCTGCAGCCCCCACCCATAATAGCCTACTATGATAGGTTAGGTAAGGTTGTTAGGTTAGGCTAGGCTAATGTCCTTTCAAAGGGGTATAGGCCTAGTAAACACTAGGATAGCCTATACCCGGTCAAAGGTAAGTCCTGCTGTAGTCTCCTTGAATGCTACCTTAAATTGTAATATTAGACTAGGTCTAGCCAATAGATAAAATAGCTTAGCCTATTCATTTATTGTAGCCTATAATATAGGCCTAGCCGGGCAGAATGTAGAGTTCGGGCGTACCACCACCAATGTTTACACTACGCAGAGCGGCGACGAAAGCTTGCCATCATGTTCCCGTCCATTTTGAATGACGTTGAATACAATAATATGTTGAGGGGGGCAAACACCCCCATGACATATTGTCATCATCATATAATTTGCCAGCAGGGGGCAAATAGGCCTAACCACACTGCGGCGATCGACCATGTAAACATGACGGCGGCGGCGGCGGTGGACGCTTGCGATCATGTTCCCGTCTATTTTGACTGCCATTGGATACAATAATATGTTGAGGGAAGGGCTTTGCGGCAATTGTTTTGGTTGTTTGCCCCTTACTGGCAATATAATATATGATGATGATAACATGTCATGGGGGGGGTGAGGGGGGGCTTTCAACATATTGTATCCAATGGCATTCAAAATAGACGGGAACATTATCCCAAGCATCCAACGCCGACACCGCCGTGGCTGCTGAAGAACAAGGAAGTTAGCAATAGGTTTCATTGTGAACTGGAGGAAATTAATAGAAATAAGGAAGCTAGGCCTAGCGATGTAAATAGTCAATGGAATTTCCTTAATAACGACAATTATATGTATATGTATAAAGGAAAAACAATATATTTTACATAATTGATTGCATATCTTACATATTTAAACAAATATATATTAAAAATAGTTTAACCACACCACTGACTTCCCCCAAAATACTCTAATAGGGCTGGCCTGAAGAATTAGATCAAGATGGACAACCAATCAAGACATGATAGGTAGGGAAGGGCAGGTGAACAAATCTAGGACGGTGAAGATACGCAGACATTTCTCGCCATTTCACCAATTCAGCCGCACCACATGAGTTCCACAGCAGAACTCTTATAGGGTAGAGCCGAAAGATGAGGCAAGAACTGCTACACTGCAGCACAGCACCAATTAAGAAGTGATCAAAAGCGAAGAATGAGAGATCAGGTCTATGGAAAAAATATATCGCACCGAAATGCACAAAAATACACACACCGAGGGAAATCGAGTCAGCTCGACCGCATCAGCGACCGACACAAATCAGGTCAGGAGCTAATAACCTAGCCAGGCCAGGGTGGCATATGATATAGGCCGTCCGGAGGACAACCGAATGAGACAGAATAAGAACAGAAGGGGAAAAACAGAAAGAGGAATGAAAAACTACGAAAATTTAGTCAAGCCGACGATGAAAGCTAAAGGGGAGAGGGAGTAAAATAAGCATAACCCTCCCCCATCAATCTCCAGTCGCCAGCCCCCAAACCCCCCCAACTGCTTTAGGAAGCATAATATTAGGGTCGAATTCTTACATAAAGTACACGGTATTACAATATCTAGATTAGTAAACAATTAATGCTCAAAACATAAAATATAGTACAGTACGGTATATATAGTATTTAGTATTCCTCAAGTAATCACCTTATTATACAAGGACAACACCACAAAGGCTAAAGAAGAAATCAGAATGCTCAATAATGCACTACATAAAAAGATAACGGGTACCGGTAACCAAAAACATTGCAATATTTACAATAGCCTACTGTTTATATTATGATTTTATAGGGATTAGATTAAAAATTACAGGAGGGTCAATTCAAATTTCAATGGAAATTCCCTCATGATAGCTGTAATATGTGGGAATAACTTTCACCTTCATATTTCCTAACCTCTTAGCATATACATGATCAATTAGCGTGCCATTTTCAGTTGTTGGTTGTACTCACCTAATTGTACTCACCTGTTGAGTGTATCCACGCTTTTCCATTAACTTTACAATAGAAGAGTTAGTTTGGATGTTTTCATTGAAGTCCCCCATCACAATGCAACCAATTGTGTATTTGTCTAGTTCATTTAGCAATTTACTTTAATTTTCCCTAAAACATATAGAGAAACATGACATATTGTCATCATCATATATATTGCCACAGGGGACAAATAGCCTAGGCCTAGCCTAACTAACACAAAAATCGCCGTCAAAATAGACGCGAACTTATATTAACTACGGTGTTCGACCATTGCTCGCACCGGCCGTCCCCCGGTTATTGTTGAGGTCCTGAGGAACCATATGACTTTGACGAGCTCTTCCCTCCGCAGTCTCCGCATCCCATGTATCGTCGTACGGTACCTCTTCCCCTCCACATCCTACATCTGGTCGTCCTACATATGCCTCCTAAGCCTCGCCTCGTCCCGTCACTGAGCATGTGGATGGGCGTCCCTTTCTGGCTTCAAAGATGGATTCCTTCCGACTACTGGATTATCTGGGGTTGGTTGATAAGGGCACCTCGCTTCAAGACATTGCTCTGGCCCTAGTACCACGGTTTGTAGGTCTCTGGTTCGCCACCTGATGACCTGCTATTGGGTTGTTGCCTTTACAGTGTTACGGTTCTATGAATGACCTAGAGTGAAAGTGACACGGTGGTGAATTTTAACCTTAACTATAAACTAATTTAATTGTGACATAGGATTTCCGCGACTACGGTAGGGCCGGAGCGGGCGAGTATTCGCCTGAGGTTGCCCTTAACCCCCAAGACAACACAAGACAAAATTCTAGTGCTGGTTTTACTCAGATTTTGTGAGTTTTAATTTAGCCTAGCCTAGGCCTAAGAGTTCAGAAGATTTGCAAAATGCACCCCATACTAGCCTACCCATAGCCTAATAGGCCTAGTGATTCTTTTTTGGCAGACATCCCACAAATTTTCATATAGCCTAGGCCTAGGCTAGCCTAAGTTCTGGAATGCATGTTGGAATAGCCTTCCTATAAACTGTAGGCTAGGCTACTTCCTTTTAATTTAAGTTTGATTCTTTGGAAAAATCTATTAGGCCTAGACTTCAAAAATTTGAAAAATAATGGCCACATTCCAGGGCACGTAAACAAAGAGTATGGACGAGTCTAACACGAGTCAACGCGATTGTTACACGGATCAACACGATTGTTATACGGATCAACACGAAAGACAACGCGTTGACTCTCGTTGGATCTCTGTTGCACACGGGTTGACTCGTGTTACATCCGTGTAAACTTGTGTAAACTCGTTGATTCGTCCTACATTTTTGAAATAACGGTATTTCAAATGACACTTGCTTTTTCGTGTTACACTCGTGTTTTTTTCTCAGTGGATCGTGTTTACTCTTGTTTACTCATGTTTTCACTCGTGTTTGAATCGTGTAAACTCTGGCATCATGGGGGCACCAAATTATGGCACTCACATTCGTGCTTTCTACTCTTGTTGATACGTGTTGCATGTGTGTTACATACGTGTTGTTGCGTGTATAACACGTGTTGCTTCGTCAACGTCGAAATGATGACGAAAAGCGACGAATCACCAAAGAGTGTTACACGGGTTTACACGAGTCAACACGAGTTAACACGAATAACGAAGAGTTATTCAGAGTCAAACACGAGTTAACACGTATGTACACGAGTCTACATGTATTTAGGCCACACTCGGGGGTACTCGCCACGGGACCCAAAAATTTCATGCATGCATGACATTTTTGGACCCCGTGGCGAGTACCCACGAGTGTGTCGAGTAAACAAAGAGTATACATGAGCGTAGCACGAGTCTATACGAGTGTTGAGGAGTATCGACGAGTCATTGCTGAATAGCAAAATTTCATCACTCGTGTTGGACTCGCGCACCGACTCGGCTATGTTCGCATCTATTTTGAAGGCGTTTTTTTCGGTTATTTGCCTCCTGCTGGCAATATATAAGATGATGACATTATATCATGGGGGGTGACCCCCCTCAACCTATTATTGTATCCAAAAGCAGTCAAATAGACGGGAACATGATGGCCAGCGTCCGCCGCCGCTCCGCGTAGTGTATACAAGGCTGGCGGTACACCCGAACTCTACATTCTACCCCACTAATTTTCCAACTAGCATAACCAATGATTTATCAATGATCAATCCCAGTCAGAAACGTCCATTCTTCCCTCCCATAAGTCAATGTCGGGATTACCACACTGTCATGCAAGGACTTCTTTACTTCCATGCTGACCACCCTATTTCTTCTTACTGCTTTCAGAGTTCAACGCTCTTCCCCTGTTACACTTTCTCCCACACTTCTTCATTCATAGGCCTACTCACATCTTTACTCAACACACTGCCCAAATACTTAAATGAGCTGACATTCTTCATAGCCGTTCAACCTCACTTCACACTCTATGGTTGCACCCCTTTCAATGACCATAATATTGCTCTTCCTAGCATTTACCTCCAGATTCCGTTTTTCACACACTGTTTCAAACATATTTACCTGACCCTGCAATTCCCATTCACTATCACTCATCAGAACTGTGTTGTCAGCAGCAGTAGTACCGGTACTGTACTGTTGAGGCAACTTCCACTCGTTTCCTTCCCTTATCAGCGGTACACCAACATCCGCTGCTCTTCCTTGTATTTCTTTCATAACTCCATCCATATACTGTACCGGTATATATTGAACAACCATAGGGACATCACACACACCCTTGCTTTAACCCAACATTCAGATTAAAGAACTCGCTCTGTTAATTATCCACACATACTGACACCTTTGCACCCTCATACATGCTCTTCATTGCTTTCAGCAACTTGCCATCTACTCCGTATATTCTCAGTACCGGTACTTTCCACATACCTTCTCTATCAATTCTGTCATAGGCCTTCTCCAACTCCATAAATGCAGCATACAACTTTTGTCGCTTCTCCAGATATTTCTCCACAACACATTTCTGGGCAAAAATCTGAGCTACACATCCTCTTCCCTTCCTAAGATGACTACAGTATGCTAACCGTTTCCCCAGCAATACTGACTGAAAATGCCCAAATATATTGCATGTCCTCTTCAGATTTATCTAAAATATGTAAAATTACACCAAATACCACTACAGTAGCACTGAAATCAATAAAACTCACTAACAGGATAAACAAATAGAAGAAATACTCCAAAAGATTAATATGTTAACCCTTTACCCAGCAATACTGACTGAAAATGCCTAAATAGATTGCATGTGCTCTTCAGATTTATACATACATACGTACATAACATTTTAAGACTGCACAGATGTGCAGTTTAAGTCTCTTTTCCTAATGGCGGCATTCCAGGCAACCCTGTTAATGGTGGTGGGGCATCCGAAATTAAAATTAATTTATAATGTATTTAAAGAGATGTTTAGATCTCCAGTAATCAACCTGACTACTCCTTTGTCAAAACTAATCTTCAATATTAGAGAACAAATCAAAAATAGATATTGAATTGCGACCCCTTGCAACTAGTACTCACGTGAGGATGTGACGTACGCCCAGGCAAACATTTGGGAAGTAAACATCAGCAAGTATAGCAAAAATGGTGAATAGGTGTGCTGTTTTCGGGTGTAGCAACATCCCTGGACCAAACATAGCACTACACAAGTTTCCAAGTGATCCATACCATTGTAACAAATGGGTGAAGTTTATACAAAGAACCAGAGTGTGGGAATCAAAGCCCAAAACAAGCTTCATATGCAATGGACATTTTCGTGATGAATGCTTTGACAATAAAGTGCAGTGGAGTATGGGTATGGCTAGATGCACCCGCTGATTGCCTATACGGACTGGGGTCTTGTCACGCCCAGTGCCAGGTCCGTATATATACGGACTCGCCGAAAAAAATCGTAGCAGCGAAACGACTGCACCTATAGCTTTCATATTTCTACCACATATACCTTACCCTTCTGGCTTCTTGTTACCACCACCCCAACCCCCTCCCCCAATCCACTCGCCGACCATGGGTCGCCGCATCAGGCCATCACAAAGGGAAAAAAGGAAAATATTTGGCGGCGAAATGACTGCTCCAATCGGTTCTATATTTGTGTGACAAGTCCCCTACCCTTCTGTCTTCCCCCACCACAACCCCAACTTCCTCCCACCACCCACTTCCAGCCTATCCGTAGATCATCACATAAAAAAATGAAAATCCGTGGTGGCGAAACTACCTCACCAATCGGCTCCATATTTGTAACACGAGTCTATTACCCTTCTACCTTCCCCCCACCATCCCCCAAACCACCCTCCCACCCATACGTGCTTGCCAATTTCAGGAGTCAGGAGAGTGGATAATATGGGCTAACTTAAGCCTAGCCCAAATTATACAGTCAGTGTCGATGGATATAGGCCTAACCTAGGCTAAAGAAATTTATTGGCTGAAATTCAACTACTAGCAACTAGGCTAAAAAAATAAATAAAAAAATAAGTCGATCGCCGCGGTTTAAGTTCCCGTCTATTTTTACGGCGATTTTTTCTGTTATTTGCACCCTGTTGGCAATGTATATGATGATGACAAATAAGTCATGGAGGCGTGAGGGGCGGGCTTTCATTATTGTATCCAAATGCAGTCAAAATAGACGGAGACATGATCGCTAGCGTCCGCCGCGGCTCCGAGTAGTGTAAACAAGGCGGGCGGTAATCACAGCTGCTTCTCCCTCCTCTCCTGCTGCTGGATCTCGTCCTACAGGTTCATACATATAAGCCTGGACACCACCAATATTCATCACTTGAGGTTCTTTGCCATAATCACGGTTATCACCCTCAGTATTGGCAAACGAATTGGAACTACTGTCACTATCCTCCATTTCTACCTGTCAGAAGAGCTTGTTGTGTTCCTGGGCATACGTCATCAGAGCGCTTAAACTCCGAATCCAGAAAAGTGTCACCCATATCCTATTTTGGCCATTATATAAATAATTAAGCCATTGTAGCAGAAAATATTGCACCAAAAGCTATAGTGCACACTGCCGGTATTGATTGTGGAGGAAAATAATAGCATGCACACCCACCTTTAACCCGGGAACTGCGGGGAGACTCTTAAGAGTTCCCCCGGCGGACTGCGGGGAGACTCTTATGAGTGAGTGAAAAAAAAAATCAACTTTTGACATCGAAAAAAAAAAATATATTTTATTTTTTTATTTTTTTATTTTTTTTTTGGCCCCTGGGCCATGCAAAATCTCAGTCCTCTACCTCCCCTCCTTCCCCACTTTCCTCCTCTCCTTCAGTTATCACCTATTTTCCCTGTTATTCCCTTATTCTGAGGTATATTTTCGTGCTAACATTAGCGAGTTGCAAGCAGGGTGTTGTCATCACTGATGGCAAGCGAGTGCAAGAGAGAGAGAGAGAGTATCGATCGACTGTGTCCCAGTGGCCTTGGGGGAAATTGGCGGGAAAGCAGATTGCCTCACCCATACCTATACAACTCGCGGGCTATATCTCCGATTTTGACCATCCAAACGCTGTTTTCACTCGTTTTATTGTTGTTTCAGGTTAATGCCTTTATAATCAACCCATAATAGGCGCATATGGATAAGTATTAATGCTATTAATGGCACAATTAATATTTTAGTGACGGAAACACCTCAAATACGTCAGCACAGGGGGACGTTTCCAATTACCCCCATGCGCACTTCAGAGGTTAAGGGATGCTTTACTTGTCAAGTTTTTGGATTTGAGATCGGCACTTATAGTCCGATCCCAGGTCTTACTCGGTCCACCCCTTGGTGCAGCTCCCTCCACAATCGCAGACCTGCATCTTTTCACCCAATTTTGTTCATCCATTCTCTCCACATGTCCATACCATCCCAGTTTACTTGTACTCATCTCCTCGCTAATACTCTTTATACCTAAACGTCTCTTCAGCTCAACATTTGTTATTCTGTTGATATCCTTTATCTGAAATATGTAAAATTACACCAATTACCAACTACATTACCAAAAAAATTAATAAAGTACACTAACAGGATAAAGAAAATGTAAGAAATAGCCCTAAAGATGAATTTATCTATCTATCTATTGACGGACGCTTTGATCCCCGAAAGATTGGCCACGAACGAAACACCCCTATACACCTCTGTCCCCAGTCAGTCGACGCCCCTCCTCCCATCCAGCACCACTTTCACGCATATACTTCTTAACTCCATCCTTCCACCTCTCTCGGTTTATTTTTCCCTCTGTCCTTCCACCTCACTCGTACACGCTCTTAGTCATTCTCTCGCTTCCCATACGTTTCACATGGCCGAACCATCTCAAGGTGTTCTTTTTCGCACTTTCCAGTACATTCACACCACACCTCTCTCGTACTTCCTCATTCGTATGTCTATCCCTCCATGTAACTCTGCACACACTTCTCAAGTAACTCATTTCCATCCCTTTCACTCTTGGTTTGAATCTCTCCAACAACGTCCATGCTTCGCTTCCGTAAGTCAGTGTCGGGATTACCACACTGTCATGCAATGACTTCTTCAGTTCCATGCTGACCACCCTATTTCATGTTTAGTGAAAAAACTTTCATTACTGGTCGAGCATTCTCTGGTGTTACGTGACCAAGGTGGTGGAGCCCACGAGGGGCCATGCTTTTTGCCAAACGTTTTCCTTGTTTGTGGAACACTTTCATATAAATATCAGTCAATTATATTGCTATTTATCCGTTCAAGTAGTGTATCTTACCTTGTATTAGTGTTTCTTAGTGAAAAAACTTTCATTACTGGTCGAGCATATGTCGCCATGCTCCCTCAGCCCTGTGCATTTTTGCTCGATAATTTAGTGGTGGAAAGTGCTTGCATTTTTGCTCGATAATTTATTGGTGGAAAGTGCTTGGGAGGTAAGTTTTTTATTGGCAAAAGCACTCTACATATACGGCTTGGTGGCCACGAGGGAATCTCAGCAGTGTGAGTAAGTACAGTCAACATTTTTGGTGGTGGTGGTGGCGGCCACGAGTAGGTGGACGTGATGGTGGTGGTGGTGGTGATGGTCATGATGGTGGTGGTGGTGGTGGTCGTGGTGGTGGTGGTGGTCGTGGTGGTGGTGATGGTGGTGGTCGTGTTGGTGGAGATGGTGGTGGTGGTGGTGTTGGTGGTGGTGGTGGTGATGGTCATGAGGGTGGTGGTGGTGGTGATGATGGTGGTCGTGGTGATGGTCGTGGTGGTGGTTGTGGTGATGGTCGTGGTGGTGGTGGTGGTGGAGATGGTGGTGGTGGTGGTGGTGGTGGTGGTGGTGGTGTTGACACCAATAGGGTAGGGTCCCTTTTCTGACCGTGGGTCAGGTCAGAAAATGAACTCAACCCTATTTGTGTCAACACCACCACCATCTCCACCACCACCACCACCATCTCCACCACCACCACCACCATTTTATTATTTTTATTATTTTTGTGTTTAGGCCTATTTTATTATTTTTATTAATATTATTTATTATTATAACTGTTATTCCTGTGTATGGGATCACCCATAAAAAAGTATTTATATTTGTATTTCATTTATATTTTTGCTTTATTATATTATAATTTATTATTATTATTATTATTATTATTATTTATTATTATTTATTATTTATTATTTATTATTATTTATTATTATACCCAACATAAATGTCCCCACCACAAACTCTTATTCTTATCTATATATATATATATATATATATATATATATATATATATATATATATATATATATATATATATATATATAATATTATATATATATTTTTTTTTTATTTTTTTTTATTAGGGGTTTGCTCCAGCTTTTTTTTTTTTATTTTTTTTTATTTGGGGGTAGCCTATATATATAGATATTTTTTTTTTTTTTTTTTTTTTTTTTTCCCTATACCCCACCTCCCCCGCCTTCCCCCTATTTCTTATATATATATATATATATATATATATATATATGTATGTATAATTATATATATATTATATATATATATAGCCTACTGGTTATATATGCCTCCACATTTCTGTCAACACCGTGGTGGTAGTTGTGGTTGCTGTGTTAGATGCGGTAGTTGTGCTGGTGGTGATGGTAGTTGTGGTGGTGGTGATGGTAGTTGTGGTGGTGGTGATGGTAGGTGAGGTGGTGGTGGATGGTGGTGGTGATGGTAGTTGTGGTGGTTTTCGCACCTTCGAATACCACTCCCTTGGCTTCACACCTCCCAATAGGATACCTGGACCTGAGTTGACCTGAGTGACCCTTCCCTAGACAGTCACTTGATCTCTTGTATATACTATGTTTTTTATTTTTATTATTATACCCCCTACCCCCCCCCCATTATATCCCCCTCCCCTCCCTCCCAAATTATATCCCCCTCCCACTCCCATTACACCCCCATCCCCCTCCCTCCCCCATTATCCCTCCCTCCCCCATTATACCCCCTCCCCCTCCCTCCCCTATTATACCCCCTCCCCCATTATACCCCCCTTATATTACATATATATTTATTATATATTATTATTATACTCCTCCCCTCCCTCACCCCCCTCCCCCCCTTCCCCCTGCCCCCATATAAATATTATAGCTAGTATCTATTTATTACATATATACTGTCTCCCCTCCCTCCCCCTCCCTCTCCCTCCCTGCCCCCCGGCTAGTATCTACCTCCCTCCCCCCCCCCCCCTCCCCCCCCTCCCCACCCCCCTCCCCTCCCCCCCCTCCCCCTCCCCCCATATATATATATCTTATATTTATATTTTTTTTTTTTTTTTTTTTTGGGGGTGGGAGGGTTATTTTTTATTTTTATTTTATTTTATTTTTCTAATTGTAGATTGATATATATATATAAATAACTCATTCGTATTATGTATTATCTAAATTTATGCCCCCTCCCTCCCCCATTTATACACCGTCCCCCCTCTTTCCCCCATTATACCCCCCTCCCCCCCTATATATATATAAATCATTCGTATTTATGTATGTTATGCCCCCTCCCCCTCCCCACTCCCCCCATATAATCATTTATGTATTTATCTATGTTATGCCCCCTCCCCCATATACCCCACCCCCCCCCATATAATCTTTATGTCTTTATCTATGTTATGCCCCCTCCCTCCCCCATATACACCACTCCCCCCTCCCCCCCATTAATTTATGTATTATCTATGTTATGCCCCCTCCCCCTCCCCCACTCCCCCCATATAATCTTTAGTGTATTATCTATGTTATGTATTCCCCCCCCTCCCCCCCCCCATTATACCCCCCCCTCCCCCTCCCTCCCCCCCCCCATTATACCCCCTCCCTCC
The DNA here is from genome assembly GCA_032716605.1 of Paralithodes platypus. Classification (NCBI taxonomy): domain Eukaryota; kingdom Metazoa; phylum Arthropoda; class Malacostraca; order Decapoda; family Lithodidae; genus Paralithodes; species Paralithodes platypus. Next base: position 48,712,648 of record CM064578.1, on the reverse strand, counting down.
CTCCCCCATTATACCTCCCTCCCCTCCCCCCCTCCCCTCCTCTCTCCTCCCACCCCCTCCCCCTCCCCCCATATATATATATATATATATATATATATTTTTTTTTTTTTTTTTTTTTGGGTGGGGAGGGTTATTTTTTTATTTTTAATTTTATTTTATTTTTTCTATTTGTAGATTGATAATATATATATATATATATATATATATAAAATATATATATATATATTTATATATATATATATCATTCGTATTTATGTATTTATCTAAGTTATGCCCCCTCCCTCCCCATTATACACCCTCCCCCTCTTCCCCCATTTAATCTTTATATATTTATCTTATATATTTATCTATGTTATGCCCCCTCCCCCCCTCCCCATTATACCCCCCTCCCCCTCCCTCCCCCCCCCATATTCCCCCCCCCTCCCCCCCCATTCTATACCCCCTACCTCCTCCCCCCCCCTCCCCCCCCCTCCCCCCATATATATTTATATTATCTATATATATAATATAATCGTGTTTATGTATTTATCTATGTTATGCCCCCTCCCCTCCCTCCATTATACCCCCTCCCCCTCTTCCCCCATTATACCTCCCTCCCCTCCCCCCCCCCTCACCTCCCTCCCCCTCCCCCTCCCCCCATATATATATATATATATATATATATAAATTGTTTTTATTTTTTTATTTTTTTGGTTGGGGGAGGGTTATTTTTTTTTTTTTTCTTTTTTTTCTAATTGAAGATTGATATAATATATATATATATATATATATATATATATATATATATATATATATATATATATATATATATATATATATATATATATATATATATATCATTCGTATTTATGTATTTATCTAAGTTATGCCCCCTCCCTCCCCCATTATACACCCTCCCCCTCTTCCCGCATTATACCCCCCTCCCCCCATATATATAATTATAATATCATTCGTATTTATGTATTTATCTATATTATGCCCCATCCCCCTCCTTCCCCCATTATACCCCCTCCCCCTCTTCCCCCATATAGCCTAAATATATATTATTATTAGGCTAGTATCTATTTATTAAATATTATTATTCTACTCCTCCCCCTCTTCCCCCTGCCCCTCATATAAATATTACTAGGCTAGTATCTATTTATTATATATTATTATACTCCTCCCCTCCCTCTTCCCCCTCTTCCCCTCCCCCCATATATATATATATATTATTTTTTTTTTTTTTTTTTGGGTGGAGGGTTATTTTTGTATTTATTTATTTTTTCTAATTGTAGATTGATATACTTATATATATATATATATATTTTGTTTTGCTTTTTTTTGGTTCTGTTGTGCATTTGTTTTTATACCCCCCCCCCCCATTACAGATCCGTTACACATCTAGCTAGCCATGGATAAAAAATGTCCCATCCCGGAGGACCAGCTGGCCTCCGTCCTTAGCACCATCCTGAACATGAGCAGTAGTGAGAGCGAGAGCGAGGACGACATGGGGAGCGAGGAAGAGGAGTGGACGGATGAGGCGGGTGAGGCGGGTGAGACGGATGAAGATGAAGATGGTTTGACCCATTCTCCACCGCCCAGGGGGAAGAGGAGGAGGATTATCACATCAGCACCTCCAGAAACTCCAGCTCCACCTCCACCAACTCCACCTCCTCAAACTCCAGCTCCACCTCCACCTCCTCCACAAACTCCAGCTCCACCTCCACCTCTACAAACTCCACCTCCACCAACTCCACAACCTCCACCTCCAGAAACTCCAGTCGTCGCCCAACCTCGCCACGTCTCGGCAACACCCGTCCCCCTTCATCGCCACTGCTCATCATCACCCGTCCCCCTTCATCGCCACTGCTCATCATCACCCGTCGCCCTACCTCGCCACTTCTCATCACCACCCGTCCCCCTAGCCCGTACATCACTCCACACCACCCCATCTCGCCACTGCTCATCATCACCCGTCGTCCTACCTCGCCACCTCTCATACCAGCCGTCCACCTAGCCCGTACATCACTCCACACCACCCCATCTCGCCACTGCTCATCATCACCCGTCCCCCTAGCCCGTACATCACTCCACACCACCCCATCTCGCCACTGCTCATCATCACCCGTCGTCCTACCTCGCCACCTCTCATCACCAGCCGTCCACCTAGCCCGTACATCACTCCACATCACCCCACCTCATCCATCCCCACCCGTCCTACCAGCACCCATCCTACCATCAACATCCACTCATGTACTCTCACCACAACCATCAATATCCTCTCATGTCTTCACACCACTACCATTCCCGGACTTCCACACATTCTATTCTTTTTCTTCTCCTGTTTCACGACACACCCTGCATGGCGGTCCCTTGTTACCTCACGTAGAATCACCGGCCAGCAACATTTCAGACAGCCCCCGCATCCTGGCTCCACTCCTGCCGGTGGGTAGTCTGAACACCCCACCATCACATGTCCTGTCTCCCAACGTAGCCTCCCCCTCGCTGATCTCCTTGGGTAACAGCGGGGGCAGCGAGGCGCGCTACATGGCGTTTGTTCCGCCTGAACATCGCCAAATCATGCACGATGAGATTGCTGCGGCAATCGATGAGGAGCTTCCACAGAGGCTTCCTCCTGCCCCACATCATCCACCCACAGCACCTTCTCCATCACCCTCATCACATCCACCATCACCCACACGCCCTGACTCCACCACACCACCTTCTCCATCACCCTCATCACATCCACCATCACCCC